>JZKD02S1902065.1:380390-402772 GCA_000966675.3 Picea glauca | reverse complement strand
AATAAGAAAATGAGAATGATGGTGAAAGAACTCCAAGCACATTCACTCAATGGAGAGGTGAATGGCTCAATGAAATGGTGCTAATGTGTTATTGTCAAGGAGTGAGTACTTAAAACAATATAAGTAGCATAACATTACATGAAATTCCTTGAGAAAATGATGTTTCCTCATGGCTTTTTATAGCATAGCATTGGGTGATTATGTAACCCCTTTGAAGTGTGAAGAGGGTCTCTTTAGAGCTTCATTAGGTCTTTGACCAGCCTACCATGTGGATTCAGCTCATATTTGATGGTCAAATCAGGTTGGGAGCTGGTCCATAAGTGGTTGGGAGGCCAACCAATTCAACAAATGCGTCATTTGGCAGGTGCGCGGGTTTTTGCGCTAACAGTCGCGCGTTGTGCGCGCATGCGCACATTGTACGTTCCTGTTATGCGCATATGCGCACGCACCCATCTTCTGTAAAATGCCCTTCAATTTTTGGTTACTATGTATAGTTTTTTGACCCTTTTGCAATGATGTGAAATTAATCCAATCCCATGAATGACTTCATTCCTGTTTTGACGATGCTGAGTTCTTGTCGCCATGTGTGGACGAAATTTCAGTGATAACATTTATAGTAATTCTGGCTAACTTCCCGAGCCAACTTCTCATTCTAGGTATCTGTCTATTCAGTATATTATTATTTCTTATGGCCGACTTCTTCTCTTGGAGGCTAATAACCTAATACAAATTATCTTCTTGAGCTGACAATTCTTCTAGGGTTATTAGCCAATTCATTATGGTTTCTTCTTGCTTCCTGGAGTATTCTATTCTCATCAGGTTTACACGTGGAGGTAAATACCTCCCGTAACTACCATAATATCAACAGGGAGTCCTTATCTTTATGATAGGAAAACAATTTTATTTCATCATGAGAAAAAATATCACCTTACTAAAGGGGGAGTGGAATATATTGTTAGTTCCCATAGCATGAGGGTAAACACAACACTTGTTAGTGTAGGATATATGAAGAGACTCATAAACACTAATAACAGATATGTACTCATGGTTGTAAGGGAAAAGGATGTCAAAAAATATGACACCTTCCAAGGATGTGATCCTTCTCATAAGAAAGAATTAATTGATATTGTTTCTAACTATGATGATGATTTTCAGGAACCAGATGGATTACTGTTGTCCCTTGACCAAGTTTTGAGAAAACCTTGGTAAGTTTTGGACCACCTTTTGGACTTCGAAGCGAGCCTCGAACATGGAGCACCATGGCGAAGCTGAGATCATGGATCTCACTCGTTTTGTGGGCCATGTAGACCCAACAAGGGGTCCCTTAGGGTTTTTGTAATGGGTTATGAGATGTTGGCCCATGGGTTCTCCCATGTTTAGGCATTTTTGTAAGGAATTGTAAAAGCATAAATAAGTAAGAATGTAATGTATAAAGGAGTCAATAGCTTTCAAGGCTAAGTAAGAGTAGTTCTGAGTGCTTTGTGTAAAAAAATGTGTATGTAAGGCTTTGTGATAGATAAAGAAGTAGGCTTTGTGTCGTGGCCTAGTTTTGGGAAGGAGGATCTAGTGTGCAGTGCTTAGATCTCGTCTGATGTGAAGCTCAGATCTGTGGCTTAGTGAAAAGGAGTGAAGGAATGTAAGATATTGAAGAATAATAAAGAAGACGAAGCAATTGGTGGACGTAGCCCCATACTGGAGTGAACCGCATATATCTTGTGTCTTTGATTTTCTTTGTTCTTTGTTGGTTATGTTATGAATCTTCTTAGTGCTTTTCTTATTATGTATGTTAGATTTGTTGATGCTCAATGCTTAGAATGAAAGAATGTTAGATCTAAATCAGTGCTATGTGCTAAATGATTGAAGTATTTTTATTGTTACTGCACCGATTTATCTTAGTGTTTGTTCTGCGATGTTAATGAAGCTAATGAACTAATGCATGTAATATTCTAAGTGTTGCTAGAGTGCTCTATGAAGTTTTATTGTCATAGATATATGTCCCATATTGATTACAGATATATGAGTCTTGTAACCACCCTTTCTTCTACGTCGGGTGAGACTTCGCCTGCTCGTAGGTGTTGCCTTAAGGGTTGTTTAGATACATTTCTTTCCCAATTTCCCCCCACCATTTCTGGCAAGTACCTCTTTATTTTTACACAAGCTTAAGGAGGATAACATATTCTTGAACTGTAAGGTCATCCTTCGGATAAGTCCCTTAGAGTATGTTTAACGAACCCTAGGAAGGATTGGTTCGGTCCCATATGGGCCTTTCGATGTTTTTTTTAGGAGTCCAAAGAAAGAAAACTCAATGGTTTTTCATGTTTAGAGAGTCTGAAAAACACTTAAAAAAAACTCCAAAATGTGTTTTTTCGTAAAGTAGTCTGATGAGATCGGAAAAGAGATAAACTACCACTCAACAGACGTGCTTTCTAATACTTTAATGAGTGTGAAAAGAACATGATGACTCGACAATCTTTACATGTTTAGAGAGTCTGAAAAGAGATTAAAGGGAACTCCAAGAGGTTCCTTTTTCATATACTCTTTACGAATCCAAAAAAGTGATAAAAGTTTACTCGGTTACATTCTCCTGTATTTACGAGCACGAGAAAGAAAAAAGACTAAGCTCGTGATTGTTTTGATTTTAATGAAATCTTAAAGCAAAACAAAACTATGCTTGGGATAGATTTTATTTTTACACAAGCTTAAAAACTAAACAAAAATATGCTTGGACCTAGTTTCATTTTTACACAAGCTTGAACCAGAGGAAATTATACTTGGACTTCCCAACGCATTATCCAGGGATAGTTGGTACTTATCCCCTAGGTTAAGAAATTAGCTGCTTAACTTCAACATGAAGACCAGAGGCTGAAAGCATTGCCCCCACGGCTTCGTCTCACCCAATAACATAGGCGGATGAAATGAAGCTTCAAATACTAGACAAACGACTTCCCTGGATTGCAGCAGGAGCAGAGCTCAACACCCATTAGTTTATGTCACGATTTTCTTAATGGGGTGATCAAATGGAGGTTAACTCAAATGATGTGGTTCTAACTCCGAAACTAGGCTAGCCATGCATGGGCAAGTGAGGTCTTAGATAACTTCAGACAGTGAGTTGTAGTAAGGGTGAGTAGGGGGAAGACTTATATCAGAGATATGCAAAGTTCTGTCGTAAACATCAGGCTCCTAACAGACTGTGGAAGAAGACATCTAAGCTCAATATCTTCTTATGCTCAAACGCAAAAAACTAGAGAAAACAATAGTGCCACAATAAATCCTTTATCACAACATAATTGCCATAATTCGTGCAAATCAGTCGATCGTGAACTCTCTTAGTATAAGATGAAAACTTAGATGGGAAAAGAAAGGCTGTTTGAAATTAAACAAGAAATCTTACATACAGATGCATAACCAAAGCTAGGATATCTGTTAAAACTTTACAATCAGGAGCTTCTCTCTACCATCAATACATTACAAAATACAAAGACTGAGTCTATATACTCAGGAAAATTCACCTAACAGAGGCATGTTCATCCATCCAAGGCATGATGTCCCTTCAGCTGAATTCAGACGGGTAATCCCTGTCAGATGCCACCTTAATTGCGTATGGCTCCTGTAAGGGGAGTAGTTGAGCCATTAAGTGTCGAGCTAACATGTGCAAACCTCCTACGGCTAGTCGAGAACTTAGCATGGCTTCTCTGGAAAAATGGTTACACAGGACCCTCTCGAGCAGTCCTCTTGCCAGACCCTCCATCCCTCACATTTAATGAATGAGGAAATGTTTCAACCACCCTTTCTCGCCTTCATTTACTTCAAGCAAAAATTGGGACTGATGTTGGATCAAATGACACTTGGAGATCGCGATAATTCATTCTGTGAACATACACGACACCTTCGGCCCTTCCTGAGCAACTCTTTTCTTTCTCAAGTGACCATGGGTTTTGACCATGTGCTTATCCCCAAGGCACCCTTGGAATTCGTGAATGGGAAGGAGCTAATTCTTGCTTCTTGAAATTACGACGAGCGAAATGCTGAGGCAGTTTAATCTGGCGCCACGCGTCTTTCTCGAATCTAACTGTCCTAAATTCACCCGATGTTGTTGTGGGCCCCAGGCCCTGGAAGCTCTTGTCAGTTCGTGCATCGAGGATATGAGGGAGATTCTTCTTGTGCTTCGAAATCGTGATGGGCGAAAAGGCGGGGAGCCTAATCGAGCGCCAGGTGTCCATTTCAGATGGACGGCTGAGACTTCCCCTTGATACTGTGGGCCCAACTTTGGGCGCTATCGACACTTCGGGGTTTAAGGTTTTGAGATGTACCATGACATAAAACCTTCACTCTTTGAACTCGCGGCTGTCGGAAAGACGACGTGACCAGATCTCATGCCATGCGTCCTTTGGGATGAACAACTGCCATCCATTCCTGCATACAATATGGGCACGATCTATTTGTGCTATTCTCGGTGCAACTCTACTATCTGCGATTTCCCGCCAGCTGTTGATCTTCTCATATGGATGGATCCGGACCATTGACACTATAATTTTTCCCACCCGCTTGATTTTAAGTCCGAAAAGGACTTCTTTTATGCACTGCGCTTGGATGCTCCTCATGTAACCTGCAGACCTAGACATCTCGATTCCGAAGACAAGTAATGTTTCTAACATTAGGCTCCATGGGGAATAGAGTCATCCCTGTGATGCTCTAAGGACTCATTTTGTTGTTCCGGTGCCTTGCTGTTGGGCTATGGAGTCATATACTAAACTGAAACAATAAAAGTAAAAAATGAAGAACAAAAAGGATAATATTTACAAACAAGGGAGCCACCTGAGGCTCAGAAAAAACATTTTTTAAGAAAATGCCCGTTTACTGGGCTGTTGAAGACCTTTTCACCCTCCAAATCCTGCAACCTGTAAGTGTTATTTGAGAAAAATTCAGAGATTTTGAAGGGGCCGATCCACAGGGCTTCAAATTTTCCGTGTTTTCCCTTATCTTGCTTAGGAGCATCCCATTTAAGCACCAGGTCTCCTATCTGGAACGCCTCCTTCTTGGCCTTCTTATCGAAAACCTGCTTGATCCTTTGCTGATGATCTTGAATTCTTTCCATTACCTGATATCTGGCATGTTGGACTTCTACCAGTTGATGAATCCTTCTGATCATGTCATTAGGATGTTCTTGATAATCCTGGAAGAATTTTGCTATGGGAATATCCAGTTGAGAAGGGAGGACAACTTCTTCTCTGTAAACTAACTAGAAAGGGGAGATTCCTATAGATTTCTTGGTGGTCACTCGATCGGCCCATAGAGTGAATTTCAGCTTCGAGTTCCATGCCCTTTTGTTGTCCTCCGGTAATCTTTTGATGATCCTCATTAGACTTTTGTTGGAGGATTCTGCTAAACCATTGCCCTGGGGATAATATGGGGTGGAGTGAATGAGCTTGATACTGAATTGTTTGCAGAACCTGACTAATGGCTCAGCCTTGAAAGAGGCTGCGTTGTCAGTAACAATATTTCTTGGGTAGTCGAACCTTACGACGAGGTCTTCCAGGAATCTAATGATTACCTTGTGGGAAGTACTCCTAGTGGGGATGGATTCAATCCACTTAGTAAAGAAATCCATGGCAGTCAGGATCCATCTGTGCTGCCCATTGGAAGCCGGGTGGATTTCTCCAATAAAATCTAGGCCCCATTGCTGGAAAGGTCCTGAAACAAATACAGGCTGTAAAGGCAGAGACTTGAGCTGCTGTTTTCTTGAAAATATTTGGCATGAGATACAGGCTCTAAATCCTTTATGAACATCGGTGAACAAGGTGGGCCAGTAGTACCCAGCTCTGATAATTTTGTGGGCTATGGTCTTCCAGGAATGGTGCCCCCCACATAGGTCGCTGTGAAATTCGACCATGATCCTGTCGGCCTCTTGCGGATCTATGCATTTTAAAAGAACTCCTAGGGGGTCTTTCCAGTATAAAATTTGATCGATAAGGTAGTACCTGACTGCCTTGAGTTTCAGATCTCTTGCTTTGTTTCTTTATAGGCCATCTGGGGGCCGCAACTCTTACAGAAAATATATGACATTCTTATACCAAGGACATCGAGCCAACAAGGGTTCTCATTGAGGGTCTATTTCAGACAGCTGACCCTGCTGAATTCTTGAGCTTTCGTTCATGAAACGTACCCCCAAATCTTGGCAATTGGCTTCAGCCAACAACTTGGCTAAGCCTTGACCTTTGATCAATTTGGTAGGCCTTATTTTCAGGTCAAATTCCAGGATCTTGGCTATCCATTTACTCCTCTTCCCATCAATTTCGGGCTGTACAATGATGTACTTCACAGAGGCTGAACGAACGTATGCGATCACCTTTGAGTGCAGGACATAGACCCTGAAATATTTGAGAGATTTCACTAAGGCATAGGCCTGTTTCTCCATGGTTTCATACCTAACCTCTGCATATCTTAACGCCTTGCTGAAGAAGGTAATGGGCTACTCTTGCCCCTCCCCATTTCTCTGCAACAAGACTACCGCTACTATATCAAAAGAAGTGAAAGAGAAGATTAGGAAATATTTGGAATAGTCAGGACTAATCAACACAGATGCTTCAGTCAATGCTCTTTTTATTTGGACAAAAGATTCCCTGGATTCAGTGGTCCATTTCACTTCATTTCCCTTCTTGAGCATGGTTGTGATGTGTTTCACCAGCTCAACAAAATTCGAGATGAATCTCCTCAGAAAATTAATCTTTCCCAAAAAGGCCTGAATTTCCTTTTTAGATATGGGAAGTGACAAGGTCCAAATTGCTTCCACTCTGCTAGGATCAATTCTCACTCCTTTTGTTGAAACTATATGGCCTAATAGCTTCCCCCCCTCCATAGAAAATAAAGATTTCTTGGGATTTAGGGAAAGGCCGAACCTTCGACACTTCGAAAAAACCTTTCTTAGGTGACAACAATGCTCTTTGTCAGACCTGGAGAAGACTGTTATGTCATCCAAATAGATCACCACAAACCTATCTTTCTCCCCGATGAAGGCTATGTCCATGGATCGCTGAAATGTCACTCTTGCATTCATCAATCCAAATGGCATCTTTCCATACATGAATGTTCCCCAAGGGGTGGTGAAGGCTATCTTTTCTCTATCTTTAGGTATGACCGATATCTGATTATAGCCAGAAAAATCGTCGATCATGGACATCCTAGATGCACCAGTTACCCTTTGCAATATGTGCTCCATGTTGGGCAAGGGATAATTGTCTTTATTTGAGCTCCTTTTCAGGTTCCTGAAGTCGACAAAAAGCCTGATTTCTCCACTTTTCTTCCTTACCAGAACCAAATTGGCCACCCATTCAGAATATCTCAACAGGACGATGATATGAGCCTCCAACAACTTCTTCACTTCTTTTTCCATGACAGGCAACAACATGGGATTTATCTGTCTTAGCTTCTGCCTGAAAGGATTAGCCTCTTCCTTCAGTGGGATCTTGTGTTCAATGATAGATGTGTCATATGTCTTGAGATCTTCGTAGGTCCATGCAAACATATCAACAAACTCTCTCAGCAACTCAGTATATTCGACCCTCTGTTTACTGGTCAAACTCCTTGACAACTTGAAAAACTTGGGCTCCTCTGATGTGCCAATGTTGCACTCAGATGTGTCAGCATATTCATTTGAAATCCTATCCTTTACTTCCACATCATTCCCATCGAACAATCTTTCTAAAGGAATTAGTCCCCTCAGAATGTGATTGCTAGGTAGCTGAATGATCTGGTGGTTAGAAATTTTATTTAAAAACACCTAAGGGTGAGGGTTATCTTCTGTATCAAGATCCTGATCAATGTGCAATGCAGAAAATTCATCAACAGATTGGAGAAATTTCTCGATTTCCAGATCATCTTCGAATACCTTCCAATTCTTGACATTGTCTAGTACATAGGGCCTATATTTTATCTCAACATCATATTTGGCCATAGACGGCTGAGGGACCTTGAACTGGCTAGCTGAAACAGCTAAAGATTCGACCATAGCATTATCCTCCCTTGGAATAAAAGAGATGTTGAAGTTTGAGAATAAATTGTCAATTAGGTCCCATACTTCATTTCTGTAATTTCTGAGTCGAGGGTGCTTAACCTGATAAGTATTTCTGATCTGTTGGACCACCAACTCTGCATCTCCAAACACTTCTACCTCCTGAATTCCCATTTCCCTTGAAGCTCTCAATCCTCGAACGAGGTATTCATATTCTGCCACATTGTTGGTGGTCTCGAACTCCAGCTTATATGACAAGGACATGGCTTCCTGAGAAGGAGACACAAAAAACACCCCAGCACCAGCGCCTTCCTTGGAACAGGCTCCATCGAAAAACATTTTCCAAATGGGGGTGGCGGAGGGAGGAGATTCATGAGTAGTGGTGGGCTAATCTCTAAGTTTAAGAGGGGGCTCAGGAGTGTGAGTGAGTTGCAACAAACTGGAACCTAAATCAATATCTAAAGCAAAAATAGGATGGTTGGTGGGATTAGCTTCATCACTGATTATATAGGCCAACTGGGCTTCCCTATATAGCCTCCTATGTTCTCCCCCAAACACCAGGATACTAGCATATGTGAGGTCCATCTGCAAAGTTCCCCCGAGTCTATTTATCCAAGATCTTGACAACAACATACTGAACTTGGGGGGGACATCAACCACTACAATATCCATGACCACACTTTTCATGGGCAACTGAACAAGATCACGACCAGGTCTTTGATAACCCCGAGACATTGAACTTTCTTGGAGTCAAAGGAATAGAGGTCATGATAGGCTCGGGTGAATTCTAGTCCTAGTTCTTCCATGATAGTTTTGGGCATGAGGTTGTGAGAAGCCCCTGAATCCATCAAGAAATTATGAAACACCTTGTCATGTATGTTCAAGGAAGTGTAGAAGGGAGGGGATGAGTAATTCCTATCTTCTATCATAGGACCTAAAATAACTGTAGGCTTTTCATCTTGCAAATTAATGGAGTCTGTGGGAAGGCATGAGATATCATACTGTAAAAGATCAGAGAAGCGTTTCTTGAACCCTTCATGTTTAATCAACTCGGTTAGGGGCACAGGGATTCTGATTTTCTGAATTTCATGCTCGAAATTAAAAGAAGGTGTAAGCTTCTGGATTTCTCTTATTTTGGGAGCATGACTCTGAACTATGGGGGAGAGGGGTCGGGGCTTATTTCCTCTATGACCGTATGCTACTTCATTGGCAAGCCTCTCTATTCTAGTGGACTGCTCAGGAACATCAGGTGTTACTACCTTCTTCTGAGACCTCAGGTCATACCTGCCTTGGCAGCCACTAGTCTTGTTTTCCTTGCTCAGTTCATTTAGCTGACTGTTCATGAGAGACTCCTCATATGCTGATTGAGTCACATGAGGAAAAGGAGGAGTTTATCTGAAGCAATGGATTTCAGGATCAAGCTCACCTGTTTCCCCTTCTTCTTCCTCGGCCATAAAATTGTTTTGGAAAGGGGCCTGAATCTTCTGGTCTTCTCTGTCTCTTCCCCTCTCCCTTTGCACAGTTGGGGAAGCTATATTATTTGGCCTCCTAAAACCTCCTTTTTTTTTGGTGTTCTGAGGGTCCTTGTATGCTTGCCTTCCTTCCACCTTTATCCTCTCCATCTCTGCGGACAGTGAATTCACCATCTTGGTCAGTTCATCCACTTAAGGGTGGGGCACCGATGGGCTATAAGTTGAGGCTTCAGATATTCCCTTTATTCTATTTGCATCGACCTTGTTCCTCAGTCTATCATCTACTAATACATTGGATTCCACTTCTATAGCCGCATCTTGCATTTGGGCTAAGGAGGTGGCTCTTCTTTCCCTCAATAAAAGACAAAAATCGGGTCCAAACACACTGGCATAAGAAATCTTGGCCGAGGCTTTTGAAGGCTTTATTTCGATGGGGATCTTGTTATACATCTTATTGAATCTTTTGGAGAAGTCGGAGATGAAATCTCGATCCATCTTCTTCAAAGATCCGAACTCTTTCATGTAATACATGAAATCCTTCCTATCGCCCCACTGCCTCAGGAAAGCACTATCCAGGGATTTGATCCTAGCAACAGATCCAAGGGCCAATCCTCTAAACCATTTCTTGACCTCACCATCCAGGCTCTGGATGAAGACTCTTCTCCAAACATCTTCATTTTAAATGTTCAGGTTTTTTGCATAATAGTAGAAAGAAGCCATATGCTCTTCAGCAGTTGCATCCCCTTCCCCAGTGAACTTGGGCATGTATTTCAAGTAATCTCCAGCAGGGAGAGGATTCATAGGATGGGGTAGGATTAATGGGGCATATCTGGCAGTGACTATGGCATCCATTCTATTTAGAGGGGGATTGGCACCAGCCATAGGAATATTAGGTGGAGGAGAGATTGGAGGAGAAGGAGTTCACGAAGGGGTTATTGGGAATGAGTCTCGAAGTGGAGTGGGAAACAAGAGGGGATTTAAGGAGAAGGCTAACGAGCTTAAGTCAGTAGGTGTTTCTTTTTGCACAGGAGTGGGGAGATATTCTGCAGTCCTGGGCCTACGCCAAGGTACAGTTTCAGAGGAGAGGGGAGTGACAAGGATTTCTCCCTCCAATCCCAGACCAGGAGGGGAAAACTCAGTAGGAACACTCCCAAAATTCAGGAAACAGGAAACCTCTGAAGGAGGTCTATTAAGATACTGAGGAGGAGAAAATGGAGTTCTTATAGAAGGAGATGGCGGATTACCTATTTCGACGGTGGAAGCTTCTTCTCCAGGGGCCTTTCCTTTTATGAGAACCACCTCTGGGTCAGTTCCAGGTGTAGCTAGAGGAAGATGTGGATGAGACCGCGTGTTTCTACCTCTGAAAGCCACAATTAACACGACAGATTCACCACAGTGGAGTCCTCACAATGGATTCGCCAGGTGCACAGTAGCAATATTCAAAATCTCTGATGCCTGATGCACCTTCAGAATCAGAGGCTCAATGTCGTTCAATCCTGGGGAAAATTTTCAACTTCGTCCCTGGCAACGACGCCACAAATGTTAGCATCAAAAGTCACCCCTGGATTGCAGCAGGAGCAGAGCCCGACGCCCATCAGTTTATTTCATGATTTGCTTAATGGGGTGATCAAATGGAGGTTAACTCAAATGATGTGGTTCTAACTCTAAAACTAGGCTAGGCATGCATGGGCAAGTGAGGTCTTAGATAACTTCAGACAGTGAGTTGTAGTAAGGGTGAGTAGGGGGAAGACTTGTATCAGAGAGATGAAAAGGTCTGTCGTAAACATCAGGCTCCTAACAGACTGTGGAAGAAGACATCTAAACGCAAGATCTTCTTACGCTCAAAGGCAGAAAACCAGAGAAAACAATAGTGCCACAATAAATCCTTTATCACAACATAATTGCCATAATTCGTGAGAATCATTCGATCACGAACTCTCTTAGTATAATATGAAAACTTAGATGGGAAAAGAAAAGCTGTCTAAAATTAAACAAGAAATATTACATATAGATGCATAACGAGAGCTAGGATATCTGTTAAAACTTTACAATCGGGAGCTTCGCTCTACCATCGATATCTTACAAAATACAAAGACTGAGTCTATATATTCAGGAAAATTCACCTAACAGAGGCATGTTCAGCCATCCAAGGCATGATGTCCCTTTAGCCAAATTCGAATGGGTAATCCCTGTCAGACGCCACCTTAACTGCATATGGCTCCTATAAGGGGAGTAGCTGAACCATTAAGTGTCGAGCTAGCATGTGCAGACTGCCTCCGGCTAGTCAAGAACTCATTATGGCTTCTCTAGAAAAATGGGTAAATAGGACCCTCTCAAGCAGTCCGCTTGCCAGACCCTCCATCCCTCACATTTAATGAATGAGGAGAGGTTTCAACCACCCTTTCTCACCTTCATTTACTTCAAGCGAAAACCAGGACTGAGGTTGGATCAAATGGCACTTGGAGATCGCGGTAATTCCTTCTATGAACATACACGACACCTTCATCCCTTCCCGAGAATCTCTTTTCTTTCTCAAGTGACCACGGGCTATGACCACGTGCTTATCCCCAAGGTGCCCTCGGCATTCGCGAATGGGAAGGAGCTAATTATTTCTTCCTGAAATTGCAATGAGCGAAATGCCGAGGTGGCTTAATCTGGCGCCACACGTATTTCTCGAATCTGACGGTCCTAAATTCACTCGACGCTGCTGTGGGCCCCAAGCCCTGGAAGCTCATGTCAGTTCGTGCATCGGGGATATGAGGGAGCTTCTTCTTGCGCTTAGAAATCATGATGGGCGAAAAGGCAGGGAGCCTAATCATGCGCTAGGTGTCCGTTTCAGATGGATGGCTGAGACTTCCCCTCGATACTGTGGGCCCGACTTTGGGCACTATCATCACTTCGGGGTTCAGGGTTTTGAGATGTACCACGACATAAAACCTTCACCCTTTGAAATCGTGACTGTCGGAAAGTCGACGTGACCAGATTGCGTGCCACATGTCCTTTGGGATGAACGGATGCCATCCATTCTTGCATACAATATGGGCATGATCTATTTGCACTATTCTTGGTGCAACTCTGCTATCTGCGATTTCCCACTGGCTGTTGATCTGCTCATATGGACGGATCCAGACCATCGACACTATAATTTTTCCCGCTCGCTTGATTTTAAGTCCTAAAAGGACTTCTTCTATGAACTGCGCTTGGATGCTCCTCATGTAACCTGCAGACCTGTAAATCCCAATGCCAAAGACAAGTAATGTTGCTAATAAATGAAGCTAATGAACTAATGCATGTAATATTCTAAGTGTGGCTAGAGTGCTCTACGAAGTGTTATTGTCACAGATCTGTGTCCCAGCTTGATTACAAATATATGAGTCTTGTAACCACCCTGTCTTCTATGTCGGGTGAGACTTCACCTGCTCGTAGGTGTCACCTTAAGGGTTGTTTAGATACATTTCTTTCCCAATTTCCCCCCACCATTTCTGGCGAGTACCTCTTTATTTTTACACAAGCTTGAGGAGGATAACATTTGATTGAACTATAAGGTCATCCTTCCGATAAGTCCCTCAGAGTATGTTTAACGAACCCTAGGAAGGATTGGTTCGGTCCCATATGGGCCTTTCGATGTTTGTTTTAGGAGTCCAAAGAAAGAAAACTCTTGGGTTTTTCATGTTTAGAGAGTCTGAAAAACACTTAAAGAAAACTCCAAAATGTGTTTTTTCGTAAAGTAGTTCGATGAGACCGGAAAAGATATAAACTACCACTCAATAGACGTGCTTTCTAATACTTTAATGAGTGTGAAAAGAACAAGATCACTCGGCAATATTTTCATGTTTAGAGAGTCTGAAAAGAGATTAAAGGGAACTCCAAGAGGTTCCTTTTTCGTATACTCTTTACGAGTCCAAAAAAGTGATAAAAGGTTACTCGGTTACATTCTCCTATATTTATGAGTACGAGAAAGAAAAAAGACTAAGATCGAGATTGTTTTGAATTTTATGCAAGCTTAAAACAAAACAAAACTATGCTTGGGATATATTTTATTTTTACACAAGCTTAAAAACTAAACAAAAATATGCTTGGACCTAGTTTCATTTTTACACAAGCTTGAACCAGAGGAAACTATGCTTGGACTTCCCAATGCATTATCTAGGGATGGTTGGTAGTTATCCCCCAGCTTAAGAAATTAGCTGCTTAACTTCAGCATGAAGAAAATAGGCTAAAAGCATTGCCCCCCAAGCTTCGTCTCACCCAATAACACAGGCGGATGAAATGAAGCTTCAAATACTAGACAAAGGACTTGACTCAAACAGAGAGGGGGGAAAAATCTATTTCATTTTTTAACGAGATTGACACAGGAACATGAACTATGCTTAAGAATCTAGGTTCAATCCCCAGACCTCTGTTTCCTTTTTTAAACGAGCTTGACACAGAAACATGAACTATGCTCGTAACCTCTTTTCATTTTTTAATGAGGTTTCCATAGAAATGAAGAAACTATCCTCGTAACCTTTGTTTCCTTTTTTAACGAGGTTGCCACAGAGACACAAAAATTGTCCTCGTAACTGGTTTCATTTTTTAACAATCTTGAAATCATAAAATAATGCTCAAAGATGGTTTCATTTTTTAATGAGCTTGAAATAAAAAAATCATGCACAAAGTTGGTTTCATTTTTTAATGAGCTTGAAATCAGAAAACCATGCTCAAAGACCTCTTCTTGATCATGGCTTCCAAGAGGACAATGCTCTAAAAGGACACCATGTCAAGGGACATAACTCAGTCATGGCATCCAAGAGATCTTCACTCGATGGAAGAGACACACTCTGGAAGGAACTCATGCCGAGGGTCACGATAGGGGTAAGGAGGTTAGCTACAATATCCATATCGAAGACATGGGAGACAACGCCACATAATTGATCTATGACGGGAGATATAACGACTGCATATATGAACCGTTCAGGGAAGTCATTGAGTTGACGGTCAAGTCAGGACTAACAAATGAAGGTTGATCAATAGTCACCACTCATCCATCATGCGGGAAATATATCACATGAAAAAGAGTGGACAAAATAGATTTCATGGCATAGACATAATCTCGCCCAAGGAGTAAATCAAAATCCAAGGGGTCTTGGACTACCATGATGTCAATAAAGATAGTTTTCCCTCCCAAAGTTACAAGAAAATGAGGAAATATCCCTAAAGGGTGGCTGTCTCTTTTGTTAAAAGATAACAGATTATGTGTAACCGACACAAGTTGAGGATAACCCAAAGATTTCCAAGCAATAGAAGACAAAATACTAATGAACGAACCTTCGTCTATCAACGTTTGAAGAACGTCCCGACCACAAACCTGTACTGTAATATTCAAAGAAATGTGGGGGGGAAGATGAGGTCTAGTTAGCACACCCCAATCAAAAAGGATGGTCTCATTACTTGGAGGGGGTTCCATAGGAGAAGGAGGAATGCCCCCTAGCAGGGTAGTTTCTGTATCAATGAGAAAAATGTGAGCGGTATCAGATTTACTCTCTAGCGGGAGAGTATGATCGACCGATGACGGGATCAGATTGACCAGTTGGGTTGCATTCTACAATGGGAGAATGGGGTCGACGAGTGGAAACAGATCGACCTCTTCTGTTACAATCTCTAACGGGAGAGGAGGATTGACCGATGATGGGATCAGATCGACCACTTTGTGTTAAACATCGAAATTACTCACTTTGATAGTGTCGTAAGTGTCAAAGAAAGCATGCTTCCATGATGCCTATGTCGTGCCTATAACGACGTGAGAAGGACACTTGAAACACCTCAAACATTTTATTTGGAAGAGGAGAAATGAGTCAACAAGCTTACAAACCTTTTTCCATCTGAAAGCAGCTCAAAAACTGAGTTTTGGAGGAGAGCGCTCCCCTATACCTCTTCTGGGAGTGTTGGCTCTCCACCTTACACTATCTGGGAGTGTTACAAAGCTCCTTTGGCCCTTTTGAGGGAGCGCTGCCTATTCTGGGTAGTAGTTAATTTGTTGAGATGAATGGGGGAAGGATCCTTTCATTCTTGGAAGGCAGTTGGATTTGAATCCCTAGTCCAACCATGATCTTAGGGAAGATACTCAACTAAAGGAGGAAAATCCTCAACTTCCCCAAGGATATCTCAAGTGGTTAAAGCCTCTACAAGGCTATATAAGCAAGCTTTCTAATGGTGAAAGAGGACTGAAAAAGGAGAATCACACCAAACCTATGATCTTATAAGTGGTGTTGGAACAAATATATTTTGGAGGCAAGAGACCTATGATCTCATAGGGATCAATCAGTGAGGTCATCATCATTCCAATTATGGATCTTTTGAGCAAGGGGTAGAAAAGGAGGACTAGACGAAACTGCTGCAATTCATCTATGGCTGTAAGCAATGTGTTGTCCTCATTAATATAATTTGCTTGGCCTGTTTCTTTATAATTCATGTTCAATCTCACATGAATTTGTCTCTTTAGTAGATAGACCTATTTTGGACTAATCTTGATAGAGTAGGAAGTAGTCGTACTTTGTTTGTCTACAGGGCTTATCGAGAAGTGAAAGATTGGAGCTCAACTCAGAGCGTGTAGGGACAAACACTGGTAAACGGTACTTCTTTTCTCCTTCCTCCTCACACACTAGTCCAACTAGATCTAAAAGGAAGTCAGTGACCATGATAAGCACTTTCTATCTTAGAGTTAAGAGTCTAGCTCTTTGAGGAGATCTACCTGTCCACAGGGAGATTTTCCTTCAACAAAAACTGGCGACTCCACTGGGGAAGAATAAAAAATTTCTTAGTTTTGTTTTTCCTCATAGGACTTGTCTTACCCTTTGATTGTTTTCAGATCTCATTC
This sequence comes from Picea glauca, assembly GCA_000966675.3. Lineage (NCBI taxonomy): Eukaryota > Viridiplantae > Streptophyta > Pinopsida > Pinales > Pinaceae > Picea > Picea glauca. Next base: position 386,436 of record JZKD02S1902065.1, on the reverse strand, counting down.
ATCTCATATGTTTGATTTCGTTTTCTGATTGACTCTTTACCCCATCACACTCAACTTGTTTGTCAAAATTTGACCGAATTTTGTGTTTTTTGGACTTTTTTTCTGAGCTTTAGGACTCTAGCACTCCCCTGCCTTGTTATAAGAGTGCCAACACTCCCTTAAGCTACTGGACAGAGATTTATAATTCTCTAGTGTCCCTTATACCAGAGCGCCAACCCTTCTTGCCCAAAAATCTCTTCAAAAATTGCAATTTTTGGAGGTCCAAACCCTATTTTTTCACTTATTGAGCTGCTTTGTGATTAATGATTCTTGATTTGACCTTTGAAATGCTTCCTCTTGATATGTAAACACCTTTTTGTTCATATTTTATGCCCTTCTTCATTATTTTTAAGTTTTTGCTGTTGAGAGCTTTAAATCGATCCCCCGCTTTCTTCTCTCCTATCCGACTGAGCGGGAACTCTGGTGAAGGAATTTATAAGTCTGTGCCTCTTCTCATTTGGTTCTTTGAGGTCATCTTGTCCACCTCTTTCTCCTTCCTTTTGTGTTTTTGGTTTTCTTTCCCTTGTTTGATTTCAAAAGGGTGTCTTGTTTGTGCGAAATTTTCTTATGCTTGTCCGAATCTCCTTGATCTGAAAGGGTAGTTGGCAGGACAAGTTTTTCATTGAATTGATCATCATTCACATGAAAACGACAAAATTACATCTTAATGATTAGTTTGCATATTAGTTTGCATTTCTGAAATGTTGTAGCATCATATTGGATTTGATTGAGAACAAAATTGATTGAGGGCATTCCTTATCAAGTGTTTGATAGTGAAAACGACTCTTCCTCTTTCCCTTAAATAGGTATTCATTGAAAAGAAACGATTGCTTATCATATTCTATGCATATTTTTGGGCATTGAGTCATCATTCCACTAGTTTCACTTTCGTACACCCTCTGAGTAAACAACAACCTTTAAAATCAATGCTTAACTAAAATTTATCAGACTTTTTACATCTTTGTTAGCAAACCTACATTAGTTTAAGGTGTAGGGATTTGGAATAGGTTGAAAGGATAAATTTTCAAAGCTATCAAACAAAATTAGTATCTTGCAGTAGGGAGAGTTAAATCCAATTGTCGTATTGTCTTGCTGGGATCCCCCTCTCACACAGGGGTTACACACGAGGTCGTATTCGGGTGAGTTACGGAGATTATCCCTCCGTGGCCCAACTGTTTGTAGTGGTCGGATCGTATATTGGGGGTAACTGGAAGGTATACCCACGATTATGTGTGGGATCCTTTTAAGATGATTTCAGACTTGTTATCCTGCCCATACGTTCTGACTGGACTGTCGACTATACCCACCCAGGGGCTTAATACGAGTTGGTGACCTTAGTAGCCACAATCTTTAGGGTCTCACATAAGGTGACGGTGAAGGGAAGTCTCACTATATCTGGAACAGATGTTTGTCAAACTCACTCAGGCTCCTTGGAGGGTAAATCCACAATCACTGCGTGGAAGCTTGCACCAAGGCATAAGTCCGTTAAGCAGGTCGCCAATGTAATTGATCCACCCGCTCTATCCTCACCCCTTCCTATTTTGATATCACGACGTTGGATTTCATCACCAACTAATGGTTTCATCATAGGAAGGTTTGTTTGATTGATTGCTTCTCAGATTCATAACGTGTGTTGTTTGTTTTACTTAGTGGACCTTAGGTTGAGTCAGTGTTAATGGCATCGAATCTTGGGAGTACCAATGGAGGAACCCCTTATCCTGGGGAACCCTATACTTTTCCTTCGTTTGGAAACTTTGGTCCTCCATATGTTGCCACACTGAGTCTTCCAGGACTCACTATTGGATTACCATTTTGGTTGTTCCCCACTTCGGTGATCCCAAATCCTCCCAATGTTTCAGTTGCACCTAATACTTTGGATGTCAATACACCACCCACACATCAACCTCATGACGACTTTTCACCTTCTTTGTCCATCAAGTCTCCTTCCATTTCTCCTTCTTCGCCTAGTGAAATCTCTAAAGCAAGTAGCCAGGTTTATTAGAAGAAGAAGAAACAAAAAGAGAAGAAGAAGAAGAACCCGAAAAAGAAAAAGGCCCCAACAACATCAAATGTTGGCTCTAAGAAACCAGTTACTGTTAATAGTACTGGGAGTGTTGATGAGGTCAACAAGATTAAAAGGAAGAATCCAAAACCCAAATTCCCTTACAGCCTTTGTAAGGGTGACCACTTTCTGAGGCATTTCCCCAGTCTTACCCAGGTCTTAGAAATGTGGTCCTCCACATCATCGACCTCTGTCGATCATGTCGATGATACGCCGTTAACTAGTGATGTTTAGGTTGGTAAGAAGAGGAAAATTGTCTGTAGGCAAATGTTTAACAGATAGCGTATGCTTGTCATTGATGGCAAGTACAACAGTGAAGATGGCAAGATCAGAATGTACATCGATGGACAAACATGAACAACGTAGGCTCAGGAGGAATTAGTGCAGAGTCGAAATTCTTGATGGACAAACAGGAACAATGTAGGCTCGGGAGGAATTAGTGCAGAGTCGAAATTCTTCCAAGTAAGAAGGATGTGTAAACTTGGAGGAGAAGCATCGCTAATCGTTGGATCCCATCCAAAATTTCTGACAACATGAGGGCCGTTAGATCTGAATAAAAACAAGAAGAGTGTGCGCTGAAGAGAAGGATAGATCTTAGGCATTAGATTTGAGCCAACTTGGAAGCTCGTGAGTGGAAGATCTGAGGATTTGGTGTTAAAGGTCACGAGGTGTGAGGTCACGAAGCGACAAAGTGACGAGAAGATCAGGACCGTCCATCTGGGAAGGACGCATGGCAGAGATCGGAGAGATCTTGCGAACTCGGTGGTTCGCAGGATAAAGGCCCAAGTATTGGTTGTTCAAAGTCGCGAGGCATGAGGACGCGAGGCGATGAAGTGACGAGAAGATCAGGACCATCCATATAGGAAGGATGTGTGGCAGAGATCGGAGAGATCTCGCGAACTCGAGGGTTCGTAGGATAAAGGCCCAAGTATTGGGTGTTCAAAGTTGTGAGGCGGCGAAGTGGCGAGAGATTTATAGCTGTCCATCTGGGGGGACATGTGGCGAGAGATCGAGAGATCTTGCGAACTCGGGAGTTCGTAGGTTGAGAGTCCAAACATTGGGTACTCCAAGTCATGAGGTAGCAAGATAAGGACAGCCGTCGGATCCTGATCACAGGAGGACTGTTGGATCTGCGTGGGGGATCACACGTGGTGAAATATCATCATCTCACTGACTGGAAATTCAAAGGAACAACAAATATACGACATCACGAAATGATTGTGACCGTCAATACATCAAAATATGTGGACCGTTGATCTGAGCTCCATCTCGGAGTCTCGCCTATTGCAACTTAGAGTGACGAGAATCTCCAGTGAAGAAACAACGAGATGCGAGATCATGATAAGATCCTGACCGTCAATACACCAAAATATGTGGACCATTGATCTGAGCTCCATCTCGGAGTCTCACCCACCGCAACTTGGAGTAACGAAAATATCCAACGAAGGAACAACGAGATCTGAGATCACGATGAGATCAGGACCATTGATACACCAAGATCATGAACCATCAATCAGGGTCGATGAAGATCAAGAGTTTGACTGTCTCAGAGAAGACGAAAAGTCTTAAACCGCCAGTGAGACTGAGGAATCTCAGTATAACATACAGTGATTCTGGACACGCGGAGCGAACCACCAGAGAAGCTGAAGAGTCACGATGATAATCAGACAGAGCACTCAAGAGGTGGAGGATAATGGTGCAGAGTCAGCATGCAGAGGCATTGTGAACACTGCATGCACAAGGTGCATAGAAGCTATAAATACACAGTACAGAGAAGAGATGGGGTCGCTGTTTTTTTAGAGGTTGTTGTGAGTGTTGTTGGTAAGGGTGATTCAGGTGTGAAGAAGGAGGACAGTGCAGTAGCTGAATATCACAGAAGAGGAACTGTGCAGAGTATGGAGATGTCACACAGAGCATAAAAAGCAGAAGACCAGACAGTGCAAGTGATGTGAGTAGAAAGGCAATGAGGCAGACAGAGAAATGAAATGCAGCAGAACAGTGATAAGTCGGGTAAGCCATTGTTGAACATTATATCACTGTAATAATTTTCAGAAGAAAAGATTTATATTTCAGGGTTGTTGGGAGGTGCTAGGGAGGACTGTTGTCCTCATAGGTTCAAGTGGGTGCTTGAGCACAGGGAGTTGGTGCTTCCTTCTAGTTGGTGCTAAAGAAACCAGGGAGTTGGTGCTTCCTTCTAGTTGGTGCTAGAAAAACCAAGGAGTTGGTGCTTCCTTCTAGTGGGTGCTAGAGAAAACAGAGAGTTGGTGCTCTCAACAAGTTGCAACTTGCTAAACAGAGGCTGTATCCTCATTATGAGTTGGTGCTCATATGTATGATAATGTAAAGATTGTAACCATTACTTATCATATAAAGAAAAAGAGGTTTTTACCCTGTATGGGTTTCCTCAGGAAATATCTATCTCTGTGTTTTTGTCATATATGTGACTGATGCTGAATGTGCCATTGTTTATTTCCCTGCATTATTGTGATCATCATTTAGTGTCTCAGCAAAGAGTTTAAAAGAAGCATAATTGTTTAAGCACGGTAATAACTGATTCACCCCCCCCCAGTTATCCAACAATTGGTATCAGATCCGACCCCTTTTATCTAAGGGTAGATCCTAGAGCTTAAACATGTCAAGCCATGAAGGAAAATCAACCAATAAGGCCCCTCTATTCAGTGGAACAAACTTTACCTTCTGGAAAGTTAGAATGAGAACCTACATAATGTCTTTAGGTGCAGATGTATGGGAAGTGGTAGAGATTGGTTATGTAAAGCCAGTTGTGCTAGCTAATAAGGATGACAAACTAGAATTTGGCTTCAACGCTAAAGCTATGAATGCTATCTTGAGTGGGTTTGCAGAAGCAGAATTCGTAAAATTTATGCATCTAGGAACTGCCAAAGAAATGTGGGAAAAACTAATTAACAGTTATGAAGGTAATGAGAAGGTAAAGGATGCAAAGATTTAGACCTATAGAATACAGTTTGAATAGCTGAAGATGAAGGAAGATGAAACTATTCGAAAATACTTTCTGAGAATAGAAGAATTGGTAAATGCAATGAAGGCACTTGGTGAAACAATTGGGGAACCTTCTTTAGTTTAGAAAATCTTGAGATCTCTCCCAGATAGGTTCAACCCGAAGGTCTCTGCTATAGAAGAACTTAATGATCTGAAAACCTTGCAGTTTGACCAACTTCTCGAAACATTGACTGCACATGAAATGAGAATAGTTAAAGATAAACCCACCTCCATAGAAGCATCATTTAAAGAAGACAAGAATGAGGATTCTGAGCCCGATGAAATTGAAGCAAAATTTGTGATGAGACTGAAGAAGGGATTAGGCAAATACAAAGGAAAATTTCCCTTCAAAATGTTTTAACTGTGGTAGGATAGGTCATTTTGCAAACAAATGTCCCCACAAAGGAAAGGATCAGACTTGTGATGATGATGAGAAATACAAAACATAAATTTCTTTAAAGAGAATAACTTTAAGAAGAAAAGTCTTTGTGAAAACAATGATGATGATCCTTCAGATGAAGAGGATAATGATTCATCTATTGAATATAAACTAAATGAATTCACACTTATGGCCAAAGAGAATTATGATAATCAAAGCACAAACAGTAATGAGGATGGTGAAGAAGCTGTGGTTGGCATGGAAGGAGAACTGATCAATGCATTGGAAGAGATTGATAGACTAAGAATCAAGAACAAAAAGAAAAGACAATTGTTAAAACAGTTCGAGAAAGACAGTAAAGAACCTGATAAAGAGCTTGTCCTACTAAAAGTAGAATTGGAAGAGGCAAAGAAAATCAAAGAGATTCTGAAAAAGAAACTATTAGAAAAGAAGGCAAGATGTGAATCATTAGAACAAGAAGTAGTGAAAACAAGGAAAGAAATGGAGAAATTTCAAGCCTTGTATAATCAGAATCTGTCAAGTATCAA
>JZKD02S1902065.1:346293-361597 GCA_000966675.3 Picea glauca | reverse complement strand
TAGCTTTAGAGAGGGAAAACGGAGTATAGACACCCTCCCGTGTATCATTGTAACATTATTCAGATTCTCATTCATTCATACAGGAGCAAGAGAGAGAGCAGAGCCAAGAGAGAGCTTGTGAAGAAACTCCATGTACAGTTGTTGAATTAATAGGAAGAGCTTGATTCAATTACCATGGATGTGTTTGATACTTTTGTGTTGCTGATGTTATGCTTTTGTTTACTTGCTTCATTTTATGCGTATCTTTTGTATGCTGCATATGTGATTGCTTATCAGGTTAGGAACCTGAGAGAATGAGTTTCAATTGTTTCTCTGCTTGAGCCGTGATATTCCTGCATCGAGTGCAGTCGAATACCTCCGCATAGAGTGCGTCGAGGCGGCTAATTAGTTGAACTCTTGGTTTCTCTTTTTCCAGAGTTGGATTGAGTATTTGAGCTGTGCAGGTGAGTGCAGGTCGAGGTCAAGTCTCAGTTGCAAGCTCAGAAGGGGATAGCCCTTTGGTTCTTTGAGAAATTGATTCAGCAGAGGCCGCACAGAAAAAGGTGGCGGAGCAGAGGATTCTTCGTAGAGGGAGAGAATCGGCGACTTGAAATAGTCGGGCAGTTTCACGAGACTCTGCGAATCGTCAGATCCGGAAGGAGCTGCGAGGGGTTTAAGCTGCAGGTGCATGGAGGAACCATTTCCATCGCATATCGGCAAATCGGGGTTTGCGGGGCAAGGATCCCATGTACGTTGGAATCGCGAGGGGCGATTTCCCGATTTGATCGAGGCCGTTGATCCTAGCGTGGACAGGTGGCACGGATCCGGAGTGTCGGACTTTCGGCATTCGGGGTTTCCAAAGGCAAGAGTTTTGGAGTCGTGGATCTGCGAGTCGCGAAGTCCCGACGTGACGTGGCAGTGTGGGACCCGGACGTTAGTGGGAGATGCGTGGAGGCGTATCGGCACATGGGTGTTCGGGGATTCGAAAGGTAAGTATCACCCTGCCTCACACCCGCCGATTTCCCGATAGGAAAATCCCCGAGATCAAGAGCGTTGACCGTTGACATCGCGGATCGAGATTCGGAGGTTTCTTGTTGCGCGGGAGGTGCGCACAAGGTTCGCGAGTCCACGAGACCCGACTTCCCGAGTTCCGAAAGGGAAGTTTCCCGAGAAGACTGTGGGTGATAGAACTCCCGGGTAGGAGTTGGAAGAGCAACGACTCTTCGGGCCGTGGAGTGAGAAGGTCCTGGTGGAGCGACCAACTGTGGAGAGTGGGGTTGCCGTCAATCCTCGTACAGCCTGACATAGACGGGAGAAGAGGTAAATGGATTTCCAAGATCCTGGAGTTTGATCTGGAGGTTAGGCCCACGAAACTGATAAAGGGGAAGGGTTTGGCCAAGTTGTTGGCTGAATCTAATTTCAAAGCCTTACGGATTAACTTCGTCAGTGAGCAAGCTGAGTCATCCAACAAGAATTCCCAAGGTGCTTTATCACTGGCTACATGCCCTTGATACAAGGATATCTTGTACTTTATGCAATAATTGAGGCCTTCTGATGGAATGGAGAAAAGAAAGGAAAGATCTCTAAAGCTCAAGGCGCTCAGATATTGCCTCATAGACCAAGCCTTGTACTGGAAAGACCCTCTAGGGGTATTTTTAAGGTGCCTGGACCTGCAAGAATCCCATAAGGTTATGTTTGATTTCCATAGCGCTCTTTGCGGAGGTCATCATTTCTAGAAGACCACAAATCATAAGATCCTCCAGGCTGGGTATTACTGGCCCACCTTATTCCTTGATGTCTGCAGAGAAATCAGAGCTTGCATCAAATGCCAAAGGTTCTCAGGAAAGCAGCAGCTCAAATCTCTTCCATTAAAGCCTGTAGTAGTTTCAACACCTTTTCAGCAATGGGGGTTGGACTTCATTAGGGAGATTCATCCTCCTTCAAGTGGCCAGCACAGATGGATTCTAACTATGACAGACTATTTCACCAAATGGATAGAAGTTGTCCCCACCATAAGCAATTCTCACAAAGTGATTATCAGCTTCCTGGAAGATATTGTAACCAGATTTGGTTTCCCTAGCAGAATTGTCACTGATAATGCCCCCCCCTTTCGGTCTGAGCCCCTGGTCAAGTTTTGTGAATAGTTTGAGATTTCACTGATTCACTCCACTCCCTATTATCCTCAAGGGAATGGACTGGCAGAGTCTTCAAATAAAATCCTGATCAAGCTCATTAAGAAATTGTTGGAAGGTAATAAAAGGGCATGGGATTCGAAGCTCAAATTTTCTCTATGGGCTGACCGAGTGACAACAAAGAAGTCCCTAGGCATCTCACCCTTCCAACTTGTTTACGGAACAGAGGTCGTTTTCCCTACTCAACTTGCCTTATCTGTGGCAAAATTCCTCTAGGGCCTTGAAGGAGAGCCTGACCATATGGTCAAAAGGATTCATCAGATGGTGGAAGTGCAGCAGATCAAAGAACAGGTCATGGATAGGGCCTATAATCATCAACATAAGATCAAGCAAGATTTTGATAGGAAGCGCAAAAAGAAAGAATTCGAGCTGGGTGATCTGGTGCTCAAATGGGATGCACCCAGGCAGGACAGAGGCAAACACAGTAAGTTTGATGCCCTCTGGTTTGGGCCTTTCAAGATCCTTGAAGTATTTTCAAACAACACTTACAGGTTGCAGGATCTGGAAGGCAAAGAAGTTTTTAGTGGCCCAGTAAATGGGCATTTCTTGAAAAAATGTTTTTTGTGTGCCGCAGTCGGCTCTTTTGTCTTTGTAAATATTGTTTTTGTTTTCATCTTAATAAATGACCCCATAGCCCAACAGCAAGGCACTGAATCTGCAAAAGTGTTCTTAGAGCATCACAGGGACGACTCTATCCCCCATGGAACCTAATGTTAGCGACATTTCTTGTAAGGTGGGTTAGAATGCAAAGTAGTGGGTTAAAAACCCACTTACCCTAAGTACCAGACTCAAAATGCACCTGTGGTAAGTGAAAAGAAAATATGGACGGCAGAAATCTGCGCACCTAGATCAACGACGTACATAAGATTTCGGAGCCCCGCCCGCCTTTCTACCTTTAAGCGGAGGGAGGGGGTCCAGAATCAAGGGTGCACTTCTTCAACAGCTGTGATCGGAGCACCCAGATCAATGGCGCGCAGGGTGATTCTAGACCCCCCTCGCCTTTCTACCTTTAAGAAGAGGGGGGGTCCGGAATCGAGGTTGCACTTCTGCAACAACTGCGATCAAGAGCGACTGGATCAATGGCACTCAGGAAATCCAGCCATCCTCTATCTTTCTGCATTTAATCAACGTGGCCCCCCCTTCCTTGTCGTGCCATCTTACCATCTGTTCTCCACCTGACCATGCGATGAGGTTCGCTCCCTTTAGCCCCTTCCTCATTCTCCGACATATGTTCGTCTCCCCTCTTCTGGTCCATGTGGTTCCCTTCCCATCTCATCATCCACTCATCACCTAGCATGTGTCCTGCTCCCCTTCCATGTCAACCTCACGCTGAAATGTGCTCATTATATATCATCTCTTTCCCCCCTCCGCTTATTTCCTTCCACCATGTGTCTTCCCCTATAGCCTTTCTCACACCTCATCACATCATATCGCACCCTCCTAGTGTTGGCGCCACCACTCCTATTATGCGCCCCATCCTTCACGCTGGCCTCCATGCCTATTCATCAAGTCGTTCAGCTAAACCGGGTGGTAGCACGAGGGGTCTTCCACGTTGACAAGGTGCCGAGTTGGTTGGGCCATCCTCAATCCCAATGAAGTAGTTATTGAAGTAGTTGATGGTGGTTAGACATCGCCTCCACCATAATGGGAAAGTCCGACGACAAATTAAAGGCATGTCGATTCACCTATGGAACTGTGCATGATCATTCAGAGATTGCAGGTGCAGATTGTCAGAAGCCATGCAAACACAAAGTTTTTAATGCAACGTCTCGATTCTGTTGCTGTTGTTTTTTTTAGTATATGTAGGCATTTTTGCCATTTTGTTATCTATCAATGGTAGAGTGGAGCTCCCGACTGTAAAGTTTTAAAAATCATTCTAGTTCCCTGGTTGTGCATCTGTATCTGATATTTCTTGTTTTATGACAAACAATTTTCCTACTCCGTCTATGTTTTCGTCTCATACCAGAGGGTTCATGATCGAATGATTCGCATGAATTGTTGCAGTTATGTTATGATAAAGGATTTGTCGTTGCATTATTTTATTCTCTGGTCTTCTGCATTTGAATGTAAGAATATCTTGACTTTGGACGTTTCCTCTCACAGCCTGTTAAAAACCTGATGTTTATGACAGACCCTAACACTCTTCTCATACAAGTCTTCCCCCTGTTCACCCTTATTACAATTCATTGTTTGAAGTTTATCTAAGACCTCACTTGCTCATGCATGCCTAGCCTAGTTTCAGAGTTGAGACGGTATTGTTCTGAGTTTACTTCCATCCGATCATCCTTTATAAAAAATCATGATATTAAACTAATGGGTGTCGGGCTCTGCTCCTGCAAGAAATCCAGGAGTGACTTCCGACGCTAACAATAGGTTTAAATCAATGATCTCTGATCGAATGATTCCACGGATGTTCGACTTCATCCCATCCATTCACATTCATTGGAATGTACTAGAGTACCTTGGGAATCATTGGCATTAATGGTGATCTCCCTCGCGCTTGTTAACGGTTTACATCATTGACCGGTAATCAAGTGGTTTATGCCATGTTCGACATCGTGATATATATTCACATGGTTAGATTCGTACTACATCGAGATCGGTAAGAAGACCCTGGGTTGAGTGATCACTTTGATATGTACTTTGCCCAGGTAATGATGGAGTTTCTCTTGAACAATGACACATATAATGTTACATAGATCCACTTTGTATTGGTCGTGGCTATGTCTTGTCATCTCGTAGATCCATCGTGTATTCTTCGTGGTTACGATCAGTTCATGTCATAAGAGTATAGATCCACAATGTATTTTTAGTGGCTATACCATTTTATCCATACAATTATGGATCCGCAGTGTATTTTATGGCGGCCATATCTTGCAAGTCTTGATCACCCAGGCATAGGTATGCCTTCCTTGGGTTTTAAACATGTCATAATATTTGTTGTATGTTTGTGTGCATCTTTTGTTAGGTTCTCTGCATATATACCCTTGCTTGAAAGTCTACAAAGCATTTTAGTTATCATTTCCTGTCTTCTAACTTCATACTTTGGGAGGCAATCTGTTACACATCGAAATTACTCACTTTGATAGTGTCGCAAATGTCATCATTACAAAGGTCGCAAGCTCACAAGTGTCGCAAGTGTCAAAGAAAGTACGCTTCCATGATGCCTATGTCATGCCTATAATGACGTGAGAAGGACACTTGAAACACCTCAAACATTTGATTTGGAAGAGTAGAAATGAGTCAACAGGCTTACAAACCTTTTGCCATATGAAAGCAGCTCAAAAATTGAGTTTTGGAGGAGAGCGCTCCCCTATACTTCTTCTGGGAGCACTGGCGCTCCCCCTTACACTATCTGGGAGCGTTATAAAGCTCCTTTGGCCCTTTTGAGGGAGCGCTGGTGTCTTTAGGAGTGTTGGCGCCCCCCTTAAGCCTACTGGAGAGCGCTACAACGCTCTGATGGCCCTTTTGAGGGAGCACTGCTTATTCTGGGTAGTGGTTAAGTTGTTGAGATGAATGGGGGAAGGATCCTTTCATTCTTGGAAGGAAGTTGGATTCGAATCCCTAGTCTAGCCATGATCTTAGGGTAGATCCTCAACTGAAGGAGGAAAATCCTCAACTTCCCCAAGGATATCTCAAGTGGTTAAAGCCTCTCCAAGGCTATATAAGCAAGATTTCCAATGGTGAAAGAGGACTGAAAAAGGAGAATCACACCAAACTTATGATCTTATAAGTGGTGTTGGAACATATATATTTTGGAGGCAAGAGACCTATGATCTCATAGGGAGAAATCAATGAGGCCATCATCATTCCAATCGTGGATCTTTTGAGCAAGGGGTAGACAAGGAGGACTAGACGAAACTGTTGCAATTCATATATGGATGTAAGAAATGTGTTGTCCTCATTAATATAATTTTCTTGGCCCGTTTCTTTATAATTCATGTTCAATCTCACATGACTTTGTCTCTTTAGTAGATATACCTATTTTGGACTAATATTTATAGAGTAGGAAGTAGTCGTACTTTGTTTGTCTACAGGGCTTATCGAGAAGCGAAAGATTGGAGCTCAACTCGGAGCATGCAGGGACAAACACCGGTAAAAGGTACTTCTTTTCTCCTTCCTCCTCACACACTAGTCCACCTAGATCTAAAAGGAAGTCAGTGACCATCATAAGCACTTTCTATCTTAGAGTTAAGAGTCTAGCTCTTTGAGGAGACCTACCTGTCCGCAGGGAGATTTTCCTTCAACACTTTGTCAACAGGATCAACTAAGGACATGACCATATTGACTACATGATCAACCAGACTGACCGATGAAGGGACTATATTGATCATTCCATCAACTACAGGTGGGTTGAGAGTAATCTTGCGATAAGCAACTGGAAGTTGAGGTTTTGAAATAGTAATGTCTTCCAGTAATTTTGAGGCTTTGTCCATACGAGGTAAAAGGCGAGTTTGATGACTCCCTCTGCATAACATACATGGGAACTTTCCCAATGATATCTTGACTCACTAATACATTTGGGTCAAATTTTTATGGTGCATTTGAGGCAATTTCCACCTTCTATTGTCGGAAGACCGACAAACCGTGGACCCCCTCAAATGTCGTTTCACAGGACGTCGTTTTTCTGACGACCTAGTTTTCGTCTGTATTGAGACGTTATATGACGACACGCATCATCATAAATTGGATTGTCCAACCCCATATTTACATCATAAGACTGACGTCTAGGTCGTGGAAATACTGACATTGTAAACATGGAAAAAGGGACGTTTCAAACGTGGAAATACCGATGTCTTTAACGTGGAAAAAGGGACGTTTAAGACGTGGCAATACCAACATTGTAAATGTGGCAAAAGATATGTTCTTAAGGTGGCAAGAGAGACGTTTTAAAGGTGGCAAGAATGATGTTTCAGAGGTGGCAAGAGAGACGTTTCAGAGGTGGCAAGAGAGATGTTCTGAAGGTGGCAAGACCGACGAGACAAGGTAGTAGCTCCGACGTGGTTGCTATGGGTTCGACACTCTTGGACATGGCAAGAACGACATCCATCACTTGACAAGAGCGACAACCTAGAGTTACTAGCTTCGACGTGGTTTCTATGGGAAAAACAATCTTGGAGGTGGAAAGAGAGACGTCTTTAACGTGGCAATATCAACGGGAAGAGAGTGAAAGACATCGCAATTGCCACCTTTGTGTAGGTATTTAAAAAAAAAATACAATATCAATATCAAGACCTAATAGTCATTCCAAGCCCAAAGGAGGAGTAAGTCATAAAGGTGTCATCTAATGACCCACTTAATAGTTTCCTTAGGCTTTCCCTCGCACTAAAGGTTGGGTTTTTTCTTTTGAGAGTGTCTAAGAGATAAAAAGACCCAATATGGTGAATGAACTGACATTAAGTTTATACATGTCTAACAGATCCTTCAAACTTTTACCCAATGAAACATGTTGTCACAACTTATATCCTAATGAGATTACTCTTGGTATCATCTTCACAAGCATGAAGACCTAAAATATGAGGTATGCAAAATTTGTGCATGACAAATCACTTTAAAAATGAACTTGTGTCTAACTACATGTTCATGTCCTCTTCTTTAAATGACGTCCATAGCAGAACCATACGAAATTAATCAAACCTACCAACTAATAATATCATAACCATTATGGCATTTCAATGTCGAACATAGACAAGTTATCACATATCAAGAGAACATCAGTTTCCTCGAAAAACACTTCCAAAGTTTCTCCTTGAGGTTAAGAATTCTCAATGTTTAAGAATAGGAGTAATGATGAAACTGGACCAAACCATGTTCCAATGCCAAGCACTATATGCTCTATATAGGCCTTTCTTTTGTGTATGCCAATGGGTTTGACATAACACTCATGGAGTACATGAACCACTTTCTTTAGATGAAGAAAAGCTTTTATATCGCCTACAGTGATGAGGATATATAAAAATTAACTAAAATGCCAACCTTTGAGCTTTGTCCATGATTAAGAGATCCTTAATTTTGATCTTTAAAGGTAACCAAAGAAATATGTAAGATATTAACATGAACCTCCAAAATTGTGAAGTAGAAGGTTAAAAGTCCAAACCAAACTACATAGTAAATAAATAGTAATATGGCAGTTGATATTTGTATGATGCTTATTTTATGAACTTGCTGACTTGTTGAACAAACTTTAGTTCAAGCCTTCAAGAATTCCAGAGATACTCAAATCAACATGAATGGGCAAGTTACCGACATAAACTAAATTTGTTAATTTCAGGGAAGATTTCAGGGAACGTACTCTGATACAATGTTAATTTCAGATCATGGTAACCAGATTTTGAATTTGAAATTAACCTAAACACTAGGTAGCTAAAAAATGAAAACCTCCAAAAAATGAGCAAATTCTGAATAAGGTAATCTACAAACACATACTGTTGGAAATACGAATAGCGCAAACAAAAAACTCAATGCTCAACACAACATCCATCTTCTATTGAAAACTGAAAGAAGAATTACATCGCTATAACTCAAAACACAAATAAGCTAACCAACACAATGGTTCACCCAACATCTCCTATATAGACTATGAGAAACTAGGATTACAATCAATTCAATCCATCCTTGTGGAGGAGGCCCCACACATCCTTGGGGACATCTCCCTCAGGGACATTCTAGAGGAAATGAAATATCTAGAATAAATGCATGATGTGCTCACCATTTCAAGGTAAGAGTTGATGTGTCAAGGATGCCTTGAAAAAATGTACCAGAACCATAACCAAATGGCAATTTCATGATTACTCACATTCTATCTTATGTTTCTCTGATTTCTATATGACAAATGGATTATACTTTAAACGTCATATGTTTATGTCATGAATATTGTTAAGTATGCTTTAGAAGTCATGACCTTGAGTTCTGTATTTATTTCACACAATAATGAAAATATTCCACGAGACTCTACTTTCTTGAGCATACCATGTTTCCATAAAAAAACAACAACTCCAGAAAATTGTGAGAGTGGAGAATAATATAGATGTTAAAGGAAGTTTGAAAAAACTCCACATATGTAGTTTTGCATCGTCCCCAAGGAAAATAATATCACGCAAAAAAGATATTTGAAGGTGATAACCTGCCATCTCAACAAACTCCATCTACTATTAAGTGATGAATAAGATGTGGATCTGAAACAACAATTGTTGTTTCCTAAAATTGGCTATGAACTATACAAGAAAGACACACAATATCCCTAAATAGCAGGAAAAAACAATAAAAACTTTATCATCCATTTCCAAAGAGATCAACCATAACATTTAACAATAAAAAGTTCCTATAATATAGCATATTGTGACCTCTAGTTAGTATAAAGACTCAAAATATACGATTTAGGATGTGTTTCACAAATTACTATAAATTTTTATCCAAAAATGCATTATCCCAAGTAGCCACAGTCTAGGAAATGCAAAAATTTAATCCCTGAATAATTTCTAGTTTCTAGCTTTCAAAAAAAATCTAATGCAGATGCAAATATTGGTGATGCACGGGTAAACCACCCTTCAAAAGTAGAATCTGAAGCAGGTGTAATCAAAGGCAATAAGAGGTCCCAACTGACACCACAAATCTTTCATATCTAACAACTAAGTAACATTGAATCCAGTTTATCATGCATGCTCGAAGGATGCCAGATATTCCACAGGCATTCTACAAAAAATTGAACATTAAATTCAAGAAATCCAACTCAACCCTTAAGATCAAACTCATTCTATAGAAGTTTTGACATACCTTTTAGAGCACTTATAACAGTTAAAGCACATTTTGCATCAGTAAACTCCACAAAACATAGAACATAAGGCTCTCCACCAGCCTGTACATATCAAAGACATCTGGAATCAAACAAAAGAAAACTGAAAAATAGATTCAATACTATAAAATAAGATAGTTGAACATATTTCTTAATAGGAAACCTTTAAAAATATTTGGGAATGCTCTTAATTGCCTAAGATTTATAGAAAATTTGCCTAAAGAATTGAATCCTATAAACAATCAGTTTGTTGACTACTGAGCAATTTAGAATTATGTTCCAACACTGCCTCTGAAATAATTATGCATCTATATTGTTTAAGAACAAGTAGAGAGCAAAGGGTGTATGCATCATTTCCTAAAGGTTTCTATACCAACTCTTATAGGTGGTACAATGGTCATGTCAAGGATAAGGGATATAGATATAGATGATTCACTAGGCCTAGCTCTTGTCATAATGGACTGCTTCTTTAATAGGGATTGTATTAAGAGTATTTTTTTTACTACTGTTGTTATAGTTGACTGGTGGGAGACATCAGTAAAGGCACAAATTCTATATGGCACTCCTGAGTCCAAATTATTGTCTTATGTCTAGCACTGTACAACATGTAATGAATTCAATCCGTTAAACACCCAAAATAACTCTATCAACTGCCACACTTGTAATGTATTTACCTATTATGCCCTCAACTAGTCATAAGTAGGACATTGTGGAGAGGAACATCAAGAAAGTAGAGAACAATTGGAATGGGTAACATATGAGATTCTGTATCATGAGACCAAACTTTGATTAGACAAAAACTATGTGTTCAAATTTAACCTTTAACTGTTGCACTGCTAGACATGGATGAGTTTCTTTGAAGTTATCTCACCTATTGATACCATGCCTAGGACAATTAAATACTATGAGACTTCAACATAGMAAAACATAATGAATACTAGAAATGAGTTAACAGAGTTATGGAACAAAAATATCAACCMTYGTGGAACAATTACATATCCCAAATTATTATTGTTTTCRTCTACTAAATAACTMTTATCTAAGTCTTTAAATTGTTTCTTTATCAGGTCTTAGAATTTTTCTTAAGGTCATGTTTTCTAAAGGATTCACTATTAGTACAAGACTTTTACATGTGGTGTTCTAAAGTCCTAAAAAGACATAAGCAAATCTAGTGAAAAGTGTCAACATTAACAATTTGTACTCCACAAAAGACAGGATTTCAATCACAACATGAAAAACGTGCCATGCAAATAATTGGCAAATAGACAAGAAAGACAGGATCCTAGGCTGTAGTATATCCAAATGAACAAAAAGATGGTGTAGCTGAGACTTTTTCGTAGGTGCCATTATAAATGACAAAAGACCTAGAATATTATCAGAGTAGTTTACAAAGATAAAACACTTGCTCCAAACTTGCTAGGCTTGACAATAACTATAGCTTTTACAACCTTACATACAACAAGTATATAGATAGTGTCAATGTGCCTTTTGATTGACATTAGATATTAGATGGTGGTCTAGACTCTAAATGCATATCTGACAACTAATCAAAAGTTTAAGGTGAAGGTTAATATCAAAAAGATGCCTCACAACAAACGAGGTACTGGCTAACTGGTGAGGTTGATGGACAGCTAAGCCATCCACCAAGGTTCAATTCTCAACTTGTAATATAAAGTTGTAGTTTGAATGAGGTATACAGTTCATTTATATCATTTATTTTCATTATCACTAGATTGAAATAGTATTTCTTATGAGTGGTTTACCATTATCATTTGCATCTGAGATCAATGAGTTTCGGCTTGTAATATAAAGATGTAGTTTGAATGAGGTATACAGTTCATTTTATATCATTTCTTTGCATTATCACCTGATTGAAATAGTATTTCTTATCAGTGGTTTACCATTGTCATTTGCATATGAGATCAACGAGTTTCAATTTGTAATATAAAGTTGTAGTTTGAACGAGGTATACAGTTCATTTTGTATCATTTCTGCGCATTATCACTTGATTGGAATAATATTTCTTACGGGTGGTTTATTACCATTGTCATTTGAATCTAAGATCTAAGGAACCAAATGCATTAATAAACATCTGACATGGTCTCAAACAATGTGAATACTCTAATGCTCGCCAAATCATCATCAACGTACATAGTTTGATGGGTCAAGATTATGCAGAAAGTTGTAATAGAGATAATCTGTATTAGCATAAATAAATCTAGGTGATGATGAATTGAAGGGCCTGGAAAACTTGAAGTAACAATGTCTTACTTGGCAACAAGGCTTTGATTTATACCAAAATTTCCTGAGTGCTAATGTTTACAGGATTCCCTAATGTTTTTCAATTTACTTTCTTAGCAACTATTTTATTTCATCAATATGTGTCATGATCATTTTATTGATCTCCTAAAGAGATTTTTGTGAAATCTGGAAGAGCTCAAACATAAAACAGAATATGTTCTAATGATGGGCATAAAAAAAACAAAAACAAAAAAAAGTAAGCAAGTGAACAGTTCATTTACAAATACATTGACTTGAAAGGGCGTGTGGATCTGCTATTGTGAGAGTGACACATTCAAATCATCTGCAGAGATAGAATGAAGAGTTGTTTGAACCTTGATGCAATTTAAACCTCAAACCTTCGTTAGAGCAAGAAATAGTCATGGAGGTCGCTACCAAAGAAGGCACTTTGATGGGAACTGTGGCTATCTTGTATCAAGTTATCAACACAAGACAACTTGCCACAACAGATTTTAGAATGCTATTGCAAACTCAGTGAGATTATAATCCACCATGTAGTGATTACTTATTATCAAATTATAATGTTGGAAGCATAGTACTTTTAATATGGAAATAGAGAAGATAGGAGAAAGCGATTTTGTCTCTGTTTGATTTATAGGAAAACATGTGCCTTCCTCCTACCACAATTTCTTCTTATTCTTCTGCTCAAAATTTTCTATAACTCCATCTTCCTCTCAGTATTAATTGCTGCTAACTAAATAACCAAATAAGGAATCAATGACTCGGATATGGGGGGATACATGGAATATGGAAAGAGACTATGAGAGTGTTGGCCCTACGAGATGCACGAGTCATAATGCCTGCCAGAAACATGGAGAGTGGCCATAGGGTGAAAGAAGTCATTCTTTAATACAATCCCAATGCCAAAATGGATGTCATGGAGCTCAATCTCAGTTCACTCAATTCTATGCAAAGATTTGCAACCTCCTTCAATTCATTGGATCAACATTTTAATATTCTCACTAATAATGCAGAGATAATGGGACGCCCTTTCCATATTTTAGAGGATGGCATAGAGCTTCAGTTTGTAATGAATCATTTAGTTATAAACATGTGGAGGCTTATCATAATTGAGGTATGTATTATAATATCCAATACAAAATCTGCTTTGTACAATGTATATGCATGCTGAGAATGAAGATCTTAAAGATCTCTGAGTATTGCAATTAGTAGCATTTCTCTTTCAGTGCTCCAATTTGATGGTTAGCACAATGAAGATTTACATAAAAAATTATCTCTATATGATAGCTTGAATTCTAATCAAATATCCATTGGAGATTCTCAGTTTAGTAGAGTCCATGACATCCTTCTACAAACACATGCCAAGTACAAGGCATTGCAAAGATGACATCAGGTTTCTCCACATTTTCAGGTTGGTGACAGAGTTTGGCTTCACTTGGATAGGCAATGCTTTTAAAATTAGTAGCATCACTAGCTTAAGCCCATTTGGTATGGAATTTAATGATTTACACCATCACTCAACAAATGGATTGCAGTTCTTTCAAGTTGGACACACCACCTCAGCTTGGCATCCATGATGTGTTAAATGTCAACCAACTCAACCATATGAGCCACCTCATTTGGAGGAATCAGTTCCAATCACACATTCAGAGGTCACAATTCAAAACTTTCATCCTCCTCTTCCTGAAGATACCTTTCTTGATATCTGCACCATATTCACTAGGCAGTGTCAAATCACCACTTACTTGGTGGGATGAAAAGGCACTTCGTCCACTTAGGCTAAGTGACTGTTACAATCAGTTGATGAGACCCAATGTTGTGAACATGTATTATAGTTGTACTTTATCTATTTTGTACTCAAGTACACTGGTACTTTATCTTTTGTCTTTTTGGGTGACTAGGTCCAAATTGATCACTCACCTACTTTATTGTATTTTATTAGAGACTTGGTCAAAGATGATCACTCCCTTAGTGTTGTACCCCTATATATAGATAATACAAATGACTGCATATAGTTCAAGGAATCTTCTCTCGTGCTTGCATACTTGTCTCCTAGATTGTCTATTTTTATGTGGGCATCCTTGCAATCTGTGTTGTTACTTGCATACTTGCTATTAGCTTTTCCTACTTATGTGTGAATGATTTTCACATTATTGTTTTTTGAAAATCAACATAATTATGGAATTCCCTTAAATACTATAGGAATGACCCTCAGACATCAAATGCCAACTCAGGCATTGATTCATACAAGTAACTAGACCAAGAACACATGCAAATTGGCAGGAAATTCATCTTTTAGTAGTGTCATATTGGAAGAGAAGATGCTCCAAAAAAGTTATGGAATAACAGATAGTTTCTAGACGCCGAACATATTAAATGAATATCTCATTCTTCTATGCTTATAAACAGTATGTGCTTTCTTGAAAACACTGATGTAAATTTTTTATTTTTTTTGATAAATCCGTATTATAGAATCCTTTGAGATTAGGTAAATTACCCCGTTTCGTAGAGTTTTAGAAGGAGCCCCAAGCGGGTCATGTGTCCTCTGTTGGTTGTGGAGCCTGATTATCTTCCTGATTCAGAGGTCCTTGCTTTCAGCCGTGTTTATACCCCATGAAGTATTTACACCCCAGAAGTATGTATACTCTTCCACGTGGGGGAGTGCAGAGGGGGGGTACCCCCTCTGCGGGGTCCGGGGGCAAGCGGGCCCCCAACGGGGGTTCAGGGGCGAAGCCCCCGAAGCAAAAATTGCCTTATAAAAGTATATTGTAATTTCATTGTAAATCTGGACTGTTCATTATAAGGTTGCAGATCTAACGGTAGAGATTATGTTAGGGTTTTTTCCCTAGAAGGAAACCCTCTTTTATGAGGTAAATGTATTGCGGCTATCTATGAGGGTGAGTATTGTATTCTGAGAGAGGAGAATGTGAGAGAAAGAAGAGGAAGTTACAGTGGGTTTTTTGTTGTAGGTTGTATCCCTTCATTTGCTAGATAATAATAAAGGAAGGACCTGGCAATTTCTCTAGTGGACGTAGCCCACACTAGGTGAACCACGTAAATCTATGTCTCTCTTGTATTG
>JZKD02S1902065.1:291970-306669 GCA_000966675.3 Picea glauca | reverse complement strand
TGGGTCCTTGCCATCAAACTTCATCACATCAATCTTAGGAACGTGGTTGGTCTTCAAACCAAAGTTGTATTTTCTCCATTATGGTTCTGTCACTCTAGTACATAGTACTCTACTTAGTTTGTGAAGCTCTGTGCTAAAGAAAAGAAGTCTGATCAAAACAAAAGAGGTAAGATCTGCAAGCTCTGTGCTTTGATAAAGGTAAGAATAGTGAAAAGTTTTAGATCTGAAAGATTTGTTCTCTGTAGAAGTAAGATAAGTGGAATTTTTTGTTTCTAAAGTATGGATCTAGGCATGTTTGATAATATTTGTCCTAGCTTGAAAACTAGGGCACTGATAGATGAAAGAAGATTTGATATGAGTAGATCTAATAAGAATAGCGAAAGATATGTTATACCTATGCATAGAGAGAATGTTTGGACTAACAAATGGATGCAGGATCCTAGAAAGAATTTTTTGTAGGTTAACTACCATGATTCTAGTGTGAATATCAGGAAAGGATGGGGATCATTTAAGAGAAAGAGAGGATTAACTCTTTGTTACAGTTGCAGAAGACCAAGACATTTGGCTAAGGAATGCCCTGGTAGAAGACCTAGTTTCCTCTATTGCAAAGCTATGGACCATGAAGTATTGGATTACCCTATAATGATAGCCAAGATGGAAAGGATGAATATGAGACAAGAATACCATGAGAAAGGTCAAGCAACTAAGATTATGGAAGAACCCTAGAAAGAATCAGAGAAAGTGTTGCTACAGCTGAAAGAAACCCTAAATGACCACCAGCATGTCATCTTATCAAATATCTTCAAAGGAAAATAATGCATAGATTCAAGAATTGGAGACTTCGACATTGATTGTGTTCTGGATGAAGAAACACAAGTGAATATTATGACATAATTAACTTGGGAAACTTTAGGGGAGCTTTCTATGATTCCTTCATTGGGAGGAATAGGACTATTCAGAGGAAAGCTGATAAACCTTTGTGGAAAGATTACCCAGATATCTATGAGTGCTAATGGAACTTCGACAGAGGAAGAATTTGAAGTTGTTAAATTTATTGAGGACAACGCCCCATTTCCTATGTTGCTCGGAAAACCTTGTATTGAAAGAGACCAGACCAGAAGGAAAGAAAAAAAAGTATTAGAGAAGAAGAAGCAAGAGTTAAAAGATTTCATGAGTAGGAAGATCGAACACTTGATTAAAGAACAGGAGAATAGATCGAAGCCATTTGAAACTAGATAATTGGATGTCAAAGTTATAAGAATACCAAAGGACTCTGTTGAGCACTCAACACACCCTAAAATTCTATGTTCATTTTTTACTTTTGGGTACCACTTGATCCTTTACATTGTCTGTTATGCCTTCAATATGGAACTGATACTTGCACTTATTTTTTATGTTCATTCTAAATCCTACCTGAACATACAACAAAGAATCATCTTAATCATTAAGGGGGTCCTTAATAAACCTCTTAGGGAATCTGTACACTAAATCTCTACCCAACGCGCTTAGAATTTCACCATTGCTAAATGTTAAAGGTGTTGAAAATCGTTTGAGAAAGTTTAAAATAGTTGAACACCGATCTTCATAGGCATCGACAGTTGAAAGTATTTCCTTTTCATGTCTGAACTTTGGCAGAGGTATCGCTGAAGAATGACTCATTTGACTTCGGCAGGGAAACAAAAGGTAAGCGTCATGCAAGGGAAGAGCGATATCGCCAATTGTCGACACCCAACACGATTTCAGCGTCGGAGAATTACAAAATAAAATACACATTGATTTTGCATTTTGAAAGTGTCGATCCCCGACCTTCACGACGAAGAGATTCGACATGATGAAACATGTTACCCAAGAATCCATTAGGTACGATGCATTTAAAGTATGAATGAGATTGTGAATCACGCATTAGTTGCTGATCTGTGCACGAATCAAAGGAACCTGTTGTAACTTGTCGATATAGTGCATCTGACTCTGTGCCTCCACCATCAACCAGTTAGGATTTAATTGAGGAGAACCAACGGTAATTTAATTTTGAATTACATTTATTAGTCGTATTAACTTCTTGATACAATGGGTAGAGTCTCTCCACTTATATGTTGTCGAAGTCATTTTTGCATGATCTTATTTTGCGCAGCGAAGATCTTAGAACAAACAGACGAGCAAGGTCGGAAACCCAGATAAGCCATCTGTTGGACCTTGGTTATGGAAGGAAGTGAAGATCGAGGAAGAAAAGGTCAAACATGAACTGTGCGGTAGACACAGTGACTGTCACTGGGTCGAAGTAAGAAAACGAGCAGAAAACATGGAGAGAAGCACGAAAAAGCAAGTCGTTGAATGAGGAGATCAGGGATGATATATCAACAAGAGAAAAGAATCGTAGACAACTCAGCAAGAAGAGAAAGCCAACATTAGATGCTTTGGAGCACCACGCAAGAAGGGAGGAAAGACAGGCTGGAGAAGCCCTGAAAAGGTGGGTCAAGTTGAACTAGGGTTTTAGACACTTAGGGTTTTGGGTAATTAGGGTTTTGACACCTAGGTTTTGACCTAAGGCTATCAGTGAGGGACTATAATGTATAAATTGAGGTCGAGATGACCTAGGTTGGGTCGGTACTAGTGTTGGGTATTGATATTGATTATTGTTGGTTAAGAGATTATTGTACTATGAGAGAGAGGAATGTTGAGAGTGAGAGCCTTCTGGTATTATAAGATCTTCAGCTGGGTGCAAAGATCAAGTCCTGGAGCTGGGTGCGCAGGAAGGTGGGAGACAGAGAGAAGAAGAGAGAAGATCTGCTGACTAAGAGTGCAGATCAGAACTGTAGGCTTTATCTTCATATATCATAAGCACAGTTATGTGGATGTATCCCTAGAGGGAGGGTGAACCATGGTAACTCTGTGTGTTATGCTCGGTGCTTCGACCTAATGTGTTGGTTTCTTTCCATGTGTTGTGCTTGATATGATTATGCTATGTGCTTTGCTATGATACACTTAGATAGATCCACTTTGCTTTGTGCTTCTTAGATGTATGGGTATAGATTTGACATATATGAGAGTGTTGAGTGCTAGACCTATTTTGCTGTTGCTAAGTACTAATTTAACCTAGATCTAAGTGAATGTTGCGGTGCTCTGTGTCATTTGCGAAGTTCCATGAGGGTTAAATACTAATGAATGATCTATGCTAAAGTGCTTGCTAAGAGTAAGAATCATAGATCTGTGTCCCAGCTAAGGTTGCAGACACCTGAGTCTTGCAACCACCCCTACCTCTACCTCGGGTGAGACTTCATCTGCTTCACAGGTGTTGTCGAAAGGGCCTGTAGTTAGGGTTTTGTTGGTGCATTGTTGAAGCGTTGAACCCTAGGTATACCCCTGTGACAACAAATGGTTCTATTGTCGGGACATGAATCTTTTTAATGGAATTTCAAGGTGGTTCCCATGAAATACCAAGATTAAAAAGTGGATAGAGGATCGAGAGAGGGGCTTCACGGAAGCCCGGAACAAGAACCCTAAACCGAGTACTGAAGATTGGCTACAAAAATACATTTTCACTGACATTCATGAGATATTCTTTGGGGGAATCCACCAGGAGTTGTTTGAATGGTTGGCTAGGTTAGTCGATACCCAGTTCGAGATTAGATCTAGATCTCCTATGGTTTAGACACCGACACTGATCCAGAAGGTCAAGGGAGTTGACAACGTTGTATCCAGAGCAGTAGATCATTGGTTTCATAGTACCATTGGAGGGTATATCACTGAGTTTGTTGTTGATAGAACATAATTGTATAGCCAAGCCAAGAGATACTTTTTCAAAGGACCTAGAGGAAAATGTTTTCACTTTCTGAAGCTAAGAATCAAGATTCTCTTGGATGAAAACCACATCTTGAAGATACAATAGATTGGTCAGACTTGAAAAGGCTAATGTTCAAGATCTTGGACAACGACAGTGACACAGAAGCAGGACATACACGCAGTGGGAAAGTATTCTGAGGGGTTCACCTTGAGAACTTGTTTAAGAAAAACTACAGAGAAGAGGGTTTCTACAGTGGAGAAGAGGTAGATCTAACCAACGAAGAACATTTAGAGCCCACCAAAACAGAAGAAGGGGAAGATGAAGAACTTCGCCAAAGTGATCCAAAAAGAATATTGAATTAAGTAACATTAATCTTCCTATTGTCTCAACAGTACTTAGCAGTTAGAATAGTCAGAACCACTAGAGTCCTCAGAGCATTGTTATTGGTAGTTTAGCATCTACTTAGACAAGAAGCCTAGTCAGCTCTATGGTAGATGAAATGAGTCTCCCTATATTTAGAGGAGATGGATCTGAAGATCCAAATCAACATTGGTTTTTGTGTGAAGTTGTATGGAATAATAAAAGTATCACCGACAAAGCCATCAAGAGAACCTAGTTCAGCACTACGCTATGGGACTACGCACTGAGCTGGTACATGAAACTTGTCCAAGGACTAGTGCAGCCGAAGACACTGATCGAAATCAAGAATGTGTTGATTGAAGAGTTTAAGAAACCTAATTCATATTCACAATGTATTACAGAGCTAAAATAGATCAAACAAAAGGTAGCAGAACCTGTTTGGGAGTTCGACCAGAGATTCAAGGCCCTGATAGGTTGATTAACTTTTCAGATCCCCGATGAATAGAAAAAAGAATGGTTCATCGTTGCGTTATTACCACACATCAAATTCCCTATGATGTAGCAAAATATTGCATCACAGGCAGAATATTTGGAAATTTACATGAAACTTGAATCAACACCTATGGGAGAATAGAGCTCAGGCATGAGCCAGATCTTGAGTCAACTAACCAGTTCGTCTTTACAGGTTGAGGATATGAAGAAAGATAAGGGGAAATACAAAAGGGAAGATGTATGGTGTGTGAGATGCAGATCAGAAGGTCATGAAAAGGAACATTGTCCCTTATTCCATGAGTATTTGGCCTTAGGAGCGTCGAGCCCCTTGAAGCAAGTTAACCTACCCCGGTGTGATGTGTGCAAAAATAGGCATCGCCTAGGTGAGTGCTATTACATGAAGAAGTATGTTCAGACACCCACAAACTTGTACTGGACATTCTGTAAATCAGTAAGTCATGATGATCAATATTGTAGAGCTTACGATCTCATGCATGAGAGGTCGAGGGACATATACAAGATTCAAGGAAAAGTACAACTAGAAGGAAATACTTCACAGTACAACTCTCTAGGGACAGGAAACTTCACTCCTCACAATGGATATAGAGTATGAGGATGAGGAGGAGGTATGGGTCGAGACCGAGGAAAAATAATCTGTTATAACTGTGCACAGCCAGGACACTTAGCAAGGGATTTTCAGAATCCTTGCACAACCTGTAGTTATTGCAACTCTTTTGAGCATGTCATAGAAGAATGCCATGTGCTACTGGATAAGATTCAAGAAAGAAGAGGAACCCTGCAGAAACCACAAGTACAACTGATATATGTTGAACCTTGTGGAACCGAACCAAGAGTCATTTTCATTACTCGAGGAGGCACTGCTACAGGAGAGGATAGAACAACCCAAAGAAAGATTGCAGAAGAGTCAGGTATCAGGAAAGCTGAGGAGAAGACTCAAGATTTTGATGAAAAGAAATAAAGACGAATCTTTGAGGAAGCAAGACAAGAGTTAAAGAGGAACCAAGGATCATCATCTAGAACACAACTAGAAGTAAAATAGTAGGGAATGCCTCAGGAATTTGATCAACCGGTTTTGCATAAAGAAGGAAAAAAGGAAAGTATGCTCATCAATTTTTTGTACACTTGCCTTAAATTAATTCAGGATGAGAAATATGTACAAGAGTTACAGAACCTAATCAGGCAGTATGAGCTAGGAAAGGTAGACCCCTTGTTGAACGGGGCAATACACCATATTGGTAAGAAGAGAAGAATGAACAAAGAATTACATTTGAATGCTCAAATAGGATATTATGATATAGACTATGTGGTCCTCGACTTAGGGTCAGAGGTTAACGTCATGATGAAGAAAACTTGGGCACTGATGGGAAAAACCAAGCCGATATACTCCCTTATCAGGCTTCGCATGGCTAATCAGCAAGTTGTCAACCCATTTGGACGATTGGAGAATGTCCCCGTGGACATCAACAGAGTTAGAACCTTTTCAAACTTTGAGATAATTTAAATTGTTGATGATAGATGCCCTTATGCTGCATTACTAGGAATTGATTGGGCCTTCAAAAATTCTACTGTGGTCAATTTAAAGAAAATACACATGACATTTGAAGGATATGGCCTTAGGTTCATTGCACCCTTGGATCCAGATGAAGTTCTGTGGTATACTGAGCCCATCAGAGAAGAAGACTACGCATATGAGCTGGAAAACATCTATAAATTAATAGCCAGACATCAGGATTATATCAACCCTACTGCCGATGGGAATTTAAGCTAGTGAAGTGAGAATGCGTGTTCATCATATTTAGAAGAAGCATTGGAGAACTAGAAGAACTAGATGTATGAATTATCCACAAGGAGATGTGCTCGACTGACCAGAGAAGTCCACTAGATTGGTACAACAACAAGTAACTTACCTACCTTTGATGGTCTGAATCCTTTAGAATCCTTCTTAATGGACTTTGAAACAATTGTACCAGCACAACAGAGGTTGTTGGCTATGGAAGAGGCTCTGAAATCTATACCATCAAGATGGTGGGGGACACATAAAAGCAATATCATAGACTGTACACAATGTCAAACCTTGATGACAGCGCAGTTTTTAGCACAAGTAGGAAGTTGCGAAGTGAGGTACACAAGTTGAAGTTGCCCAAAGGACCATGTATGAAGCTGCAAAGAGGCCTAGAGTGAAATTCCTTGATAACAATGGATACACAGATTCATTAACACATTGGACACGACCCCTATTAACTAGTACCTTCAAGCAGAGCTGCGCCTTATCACCGCAAATTGGGAAGGTATGCTTCAGAATTTTGTAACAACCTTTTTGTTTGAAATTGAATTTCCCTCATTAGATCAAGCATTAAATATTGTGAGGAATAAATTATTTAAAGAGTCATCCAGCCTCTCGTTGGAGCAAGAAGAGGATGAATGGACTATGCCATTCCAGAAATTACAAGGATGTTACAACATTAATGCTGATGAAGATGATGATCCAAGAAAGGTAAACATTGCTGAGACAAAAGGCCACAGGAATGTGGAAGGACTAGGAGTTAAATTTCCATTCATTGGATAGTTGATCAAGATAAATAAATTTAATATTGGGATAGAGGAGACACTGAATCTTGCCAATGTCGGAGATTACTGGGATGTTGCTACCATTGGAAAAATTACAGAATTTTTGCACAAGTATCAGGACTTGTTTCTGACCAAGTTCACTGATATGAAGGGTATCAAAGGACCTATGGGAGAAATGAGAATACCTTTGAAACCATATGTGAAGCCATTCAAGAAAAGACCCTACAGATTGTACCCAAAATATAAGGAAAAAGTGAAGATTGAGCTCGAGCGAATGTTGGAAGAAGGGATTATTGAACCTGTCGAAGAGTTGGAGTGGATCATCCCTATGGTAGTACAAGACAAGAAGACGGGCGAGATCAGAATATGTGTGAACCTCAGAAATCTGAACAATGCCTGTTTTCATGACCCCTTCCCTACACCATTCACAGATGAAGTATTAGACAATGTGGGAGGCTAGGAGGTATATTCTTTTACAGATGGGTATTCAGGATACCATTAGATCCAAATTTCCAAGGAGGACCGCCACAAGAACACATTTTCTACAGAATAGGAATCCTACCAATACACAGTGATGCCATTTGGACTAAAGAATGCCCCAGCCATATTTCCTAGGGTGGTGGTCAAAGTGTTCAAAGATTTTTTGCATAAGTTTTTAGAAGCCTATTTTGATGACTGGACTGTTTTTAGTTTGCTAAAAAATCATGTTGAATGTTTAAGGCTAATGTTGGATCAATGTAGGCAATGTCAAATTGCTTTGAATCTAAAGAAGGGCATCTTCTTCTCACCATTTGGAGTATTATTAGATCATATTGTATGCAATCAAGGATTGTTGGTGGACCCATCCAAAATTGCAATTATAGTTGATTTGTCACCTCCTACCTCAGTCAAACAACTGCGCACTATGCTAGGACATACTGGCTATTACAGGAAATTTATCAAAGGATATGCTTAGATTACTACGCCAATGGAGAAGTTATTGAAGAAATATTGTCAGTTTGGTTGGACAGAAGAATGTCAGCAGAGCTTCGACACACTAAAACAAAATATGGTGAATGCGACTATTCTAGTCTTTCTAGATTGGAGTAAGGAATTTCATGTGCATGTTGATGCGTATTCCATTGCATTAGGAGAAATACTAGCACAACCTGTAGAAGGAGACATTGATCATCCATTAGCATTTGTCAGCAGAAAGCTATCCACAACTGAAATCAATTACACTACTATAGAGAGAGAAGGATTAGCCATGGTGTACGCGCTGCAAAAATTCCTCCATTACTTACTAGGAGGACACATTAAAGTGTTTACTGATCACTATGTGCTAAAGTACCTGGTCAACAAGCCAATGTTGTGGGGGCAAATATGCAGATGGCTTCTCCTATTTCAAGAATATGATTTTGAGATCACAATTAAGCCAGGAATAATGAACAAGGGACCTGACCACCTGTCGAGGTTGGAACATGGCGAAGAACCCACCAGTCTAGAGGATACACTATCATATGCATAGATTCTCACCATTAGGAATATGGATGACCACTTCACATACATAGTTCAATTCCTATTAACAGGAATGGCTCCAAGTGAGTATACAATTTCCCAAAAGAAACAACTAGTGGTGTGCACTGCAGACTTTTCACTGATAGTTGGTCAATTATATAAGATGTGACCTGATGAGATACTAAGAATATGTGTAATGGAGGCAGAGTTCCCACTGACCCTCACAAAATATCATGAAGGCATCGAAGGAGGACATTACGTAGGAAAAGAAACTACGCAGAAGGTTCTGCAAGCTGGCCTTTGGTGGCCTACTTTACAAAAAGATGCTAAAGAGTATACCAAAGCCTGTGATGTATGCCAGAGAGTTGGAAAACCATCCAGAAGAGACAAAATTCCACTATCACGCAGATGACCCTACAAGAATTTGAAAAATGGGCCATTGACTTCGTGGGACCTATAAACCCACCAAGGAAGTGCACATAAGCAAGGTATATTATTACTGCGACAGAATACCTGACTAGATGGGAAGAAGCAAGAGAAGTCAAGGACTATAGTGCAACTACAGCTGGATGTTTTATATTTTATGACATAATAACTAGGTTTGGATGCACTAAGACCCTTATGAGCGATCAAGGCACTCATTTCATCAATAAGACAGTTGAAGCCCTGACTGAAGAATTTGTAGTCCACCATAAGAAGAGTACACCTTACCATCCAGAAGCAAACGGGACGGTTGAAGCATTCAACAAAATCTTGGAGACAACATTGACAAATATTTGCAGTTTGAACAACGATGACTGGGATTTAAGAGTACCGGCAATACTCTGGGCTTATAGAACCACTTGCAAGAAATTAACAACACAACCCCTTTCAAGTTGGTTTATGGTCTTGAAGTTGTTGTGTCGATGGAGTACTTGGTATCGAGCTTAAGAATTGTTGCATTTACAGACATGGATGATACTAGTGTTGTTCGTGAGAGGATTTCCCAACTGGTTGAACTAGAAGAAGACATATTTATGGCCAGATTCCATCAGCAGGTACAAAAGGAAAGAGAGAAGGCCTATCCTGACAAACACATCAATAAGAAGGAATTTAAGCAAGGTGATCTAGTACTAGTGTATGACAGTAAATTTATAAAACATCCAGTGAAGTTCAGAACTCATTATCTTGGACCATATGATATTGCCTATGTTACAGAAGGAGAAACTGCGCAACTAAAGACATTGAAGGGAGAATGGAAAGAGGAATTATTAAATGGGAATCGGCTGAAGTTGTATTATGACAACCAAATGCCTCGCAACTCTGAGTAAAATCAAGGAAGAAAATTTTCTAGGTACTAGGTGCAGTTGAAACTGGGTACAAGACATAGAAAAGACACTCTGCACAAGGATGGGAAGGAGGCAAAAAGAAGAAAGCAAAGGCTACACTGAACAGTTCAATTTCGAAGTGAAACAAAAGGATCAGATCTGCAGTGCCTCAAGATGAGTCATAGGTGAGTGTTGGGGGCCTGTTGGCCCTTGGTTATGGAAGGAAGAAAAGGTCAAATGTGAACTATGTGGGAGACACAGTGACTGTCACTGGGTTGAAGTAAGAAAAGAGAAAAAAACATGGAGCGAAGTATGGAAAATAAAGTCATTAAATGAAGAGATCAGGGATGATAGATTAGCAAGAGAAAAGAATCATAGACAACTCAGCAAGCAGAGAAATCCACCATTGGATGCTTTGGAGCACTGCATGAGAAGGGAGGAAAGAGAGGTTGGAAAATCCCTGAAAAGGTGGGTCAAGTTGACCTAGGGTTTTAGACACCTAGGGTTTTGGGTAATTAGGGTTTTGACACTTAGGTTTCGACTTAAGGCTGTCAGTGAGGGACTATAATGTATAAATAGAGGTCGAGAGGACCTAGGTTGGGTCGGTACTAGTGTTGGGTTTTGATATCGATTGATGTTGGTTAAGAAATTATTGTACTACGAGAGAGAGGAGTGTTGAGAGTGAGAGCCTTCCGGTATTGTAAGATCTTCAGCTGGGTGTGAAGATCAAGTCCTACAACTAGGTGAGCAGGAAGGTGGGAGATAGAGAGAAGAAGAGAGAATATCTGATGACTAAGAGCGCAGATCAGAACTATAAGATTTATCTTAATATATCATAAGCATAGTTCTATGGACGTATCCCTAGAGGGAGGGTGAACCACGGTAACTCTGTGTGTTATGCTCGGTGCTTCGACCTAATGTGTTGGTTTCTTTACATGTGTTGTGCTTGATATGATTATGCTATGTGCTTTGCTATGATACACTTAGATAGATCCACTTTTCTTTGTGATTCTTAGATGTATGGGTATAGATTTGACATATATGAGAGTGCTAAGTGCTAGACCTATTTCTTGTTGCTAAGTACTAACTTAACCTAGATCTAAGTGAATGTTGCGATGCTTTGTGCCTTCTGTGAAATGCCATGAGGGTTAAATATTGATGAATGATCTATTCTAAAGTGTTTTCTAAGAGTAAGAATCATAGATCTATGTCCCAGCTAAGGTTGTAGACACCTGAGTCTTGCAACCACCCCTGCCTCTACCTCGGGTGAGACTTCATCTACTTCGCAGGTGTTGCCAAAAAGGTCGGTAGTTAGGTTTTTTTTGGTGCATTGTTGAAGTGTTGAACACTGGGTCTGCCCCTATGCCAAAACCATCCAAAGTTCAATAAGCATTAAACAACCTTCTTAGCAAGCATTACAGGTATGTACCCACTTGTGGCGTTTTATGTTTCAGTTTATGAGTTCACAACCCAACACTGCTCTTACACATGTCTAAAGGTTGTTTTTAATTGCAGGAACTATGCCTCCAAATAAACCCTCCACCAAGAAATCCCCAAGAATGCCAAAGTCGCAAGAACCAGAAGTAGGAGAGGGATCCTCCCCAGCATTTTCAAGAGAATTGTAATTTGACCTGAGACCAGTTCCTATCATCAAGACAGCTTCCAAGGAGGCCTTCATCCAACCTCCAGCCTTCGGAGGCACAGAGGCAAACATTTGAGCCAAAACAACATTTCCTCAATGGGATGAATTGTTTAAGAAAATCAAGAAAGAAGAACCCCTCGAGTATACCCTGCACAATGATCCTGATACAAGGAGGCTCGACGATGATTTCCTCCAAAACATCCACAGAGCTTATATACACATGGTGGCAATCTGAACTCCGGTGTTTCCTTGCATCGATATCCTAAAGTGGCTCATTGACCAGACCAACACACATAATTTTTTAATAAATGATGATAATGGTGGGTGCGTCAGGGTTTTCTTGCCATCAAAGGTTGAGAGTTACTACAATCTCAGGGAGTCAAAAGAAAAGTTGAGCATTGATTTCATTATGATTTTCTATGCTTCACATGATGCCAGCAAAATAATGGCGTCATGGTGGAGGGAAGACAAACAATTCACAAGCCAGACCGTCGGTTGGTACCCAGCGACCAATCTAAGGGAACCATACATATACTTGATGGCTCTTCTCTGTAGGTTACATGGGGAGAAGGATTGCTCCCAGTTTTCAGAGGCCTAGATGCCCCTATCTTATACTGTGGCTATTTCAGGCACAGGTTTCAATTGGGGTCCCATAATGTCCAAACAACTGAGCACATGCATAAGACAACTCCAGGAGCCAAAAGAGGGAGAAACTCCCTCTTTCTACATGGCCTTGTACTTGTTAGACATCATCCGTGCCAAGAACATTTTCTCTAGAATGAACTTGAATTGGCACTCTTCAAAGCTCCCGGTCCATGTATACTTCATAATTTTATGGGATAACAGGTACAAAAAATCCTATACCCTCATCTGTGACCATTTTATTGCACGTGTCTATTTTCTGCTGTTTAGGAAGGAATTCCCTAGACTGTCAAAATAAGAAAAAGGAGTTATATCTAGGATGGGTCATTGGTACTTAGATGAGCGCAGGGTTCTCGGAGCTATAAGGGCACCCCATTTGTTACCCATATATGTTCCCGACCGACTAGTGTTAGGGGAAATTTGCTACCAGACCATTTTGCAAAGATACAACACCACGTTAGTAAAGGACAAAAAGCAGGCTTTCATACCATATGGGTTTCATATTGGCTTCTATATGGTCAAAGAAACCACACATGCTAAGAAAGAAGGGCTAAGTCAATTGGAATTTTGGTTCCAAACTGGCTGATTCTGCAAACATGATCCCAAGGAACTGGTCTCGCAACATGCATTATTGGTATCATCATGTTGGCCCTATTCCCATGATCAGTTCGAAGATGAAATCTTCATCAAAAATGATCAATATTGGGATGAAGTGACGTCAAGAAGGGATGATCCTCAAACGAACAGATTCAAAGCCATGATTTTGGAAGAACAAGCGACATCTTTGGAGAAAACTGCTCAAGAAATTCTCAGGGCTCAGGTAGGAGTTGTGGCATCTAAACCCAGCGAAGGAATAGGTGATCCCCGAGAGGGCATCGAGGAAACTATAGTTTATCAGGCATCCCCAGTACAAATCAGGGATCTCCCTAAAGATCAAACTGCACAAGAGAGAGGTGCACTTTTATACCACTAGAGCCAACTGCTAATGAAGCAGATGCAAGACAATCCATACCTTATCATACAACCCGTGGTTTAAAATACTATTCGAAGTGCCCCAAAAGAGATAAGTGGCCCCAACCCCATCAATCCTGACAACACCAATGAGTTAGGTAATCCTGAATCCTCAACATCACCAATTTATTCCTCAGAGAATGGGACAACTCAACCAGAGATAGATCGGGTGTCGATAGAAACCCAAGCACCTAATCCCTTGAGAAAAATTATACATATATATAGCGATGATGAGAGTATGGAGCCATCTCATGGCACCCCGGTGCGGGTCCAAGAGGAAGGAGGTCCTAAGAACGCCTCTTCCCCTAAACCTGAGAAATTTTCCTCCCCTGGGCCCAAGGCTCAAAATAAAGAGGTTTCACAAAATGAAAGGGAAGCCGAAAGAAGCCTCAATACAAAATAATCCTATGAATAAGAAACTGAGGCGGGTCTGAGCAATGATCCCAAGCTAAGGGAGACAAAGGATAGATCCCCGCAAAATTATTTCAACAGTTTTGGGGCTGTAGAGAAATTAAGTAACGAGCATGTACCCAACACTCAAATCCCCGATGAGCTACAAGTAGGAGTCAGACGCACGACATACAACAAGGAAGTTAGAGAGTCCAATCTTGAACAAATATACACCACTGGTAGTTTTGGAAACAAACTAACATGGGGTGATCAGCAGATACCAGAGCCCGTAGATGAGGTAGCAGATATTTATGCCATCTCCTATGATCAGAAAAGAAAGGCCATTGTTCAAAGGACTGTGAAGAAAAGAAGGATATCGTTAGATCACTCCATCCTAGTTACTACAGAGGATAAATTGATCAACACAGTAGATGCCTGGACGTCTGAACTGATAGGTGTAGGAAAATCCCTCTCGTATGCCACCCTAGACAGATCCAGAAGAGACGAGAAGGAAATAGTTTTCGCCTTGAAGGAGCTCGAGCACTTGTGCCATCTTGCCGAATACTACAAAGGTGCCACACAGACCGTTGTGTATATAAAAGGTGATTTAGTGAGAGTTTATGATGATTTTAAGAAGGAAAGACACCTGTTAATTGGAAACATAGTTGAGTTCCAGGACAACACTCTCATGGAACTCGCAACCTGCAAGGAAATGGAGCGATGATATGAAAGGTCGCAACAAGCGATAGAAAGACTCGAGTACATTGAGGCCATCCACCAAGGTCGGGATAAGGAAAAACATGGAATTCAGGTGATAGGAAAAAGTAGTCTTAATCACATGAAGCGATCAACCGAGTATTGGGCCAAGATGTCTTGTTAAGAACCAAATATCAATATAGCATAGAAAAACCTTAGAAAAAGTACTCAACGCCTTGAAAAAGAGATAATTTCATATAATAAGCCTCTTCGAGGGGGAAACCTCCTTTTA
>JZKD02S1902065.1:260690-272294 GCA_000966675.3 Picea glauca | reverse complement strand
TAGGGCATCTGCATCTATTTGACCTTCAAATACAGGAATATCAAAATTAACCTATACCTTGAAAGGCGAGGTGCCTCCAAAGTGGTCGCTTGATGAAGATGCACCTGATGCTATCAGTAGGCATTGAAGGATGTGGTCCCTCTGTCGCGTGAGAGCTTGCTCAAGCAATAGACTGATAGGATCGTCTGCTCCATTGTTTTTCTTTTCTTCCACCAATGAGGGTTTCTTGGGTGTGCGAGAGCGATTTTACTCAAGAGAGACAAGCTCAAGACCCAACTTGATATACTCGGACCTCGTCGGGGACATGCACTGAAAAAACGAGCAAGAGCAACCTGCTCTGATACCACTGATCCGGATTATTTTCGGCACGAAATGAGAGCGGGGATATAATAAATAAATGCACAAAGATATCGCAAATATTCAATAATATAACATAAATTTATCAGAGATGCAACCATAAACATAGATATATAGTAATACATGATTTCTATTAATGAAAGAAATGTACAGAGACTGTAAAAATACAGAGTGAAAGACTCGCTAGAATGGTGGCAGCTTATCTCTGAGAAGAGATGTGACGGCTACTCGCATTCGCAAGAAAATGGTTACAATGAGGCTCTGGAGGCATTTTTACAATAATCGGGAATGCCAAAAGTCCTAGACATCCAAAAACCTAACCCTAGGAGATGGAGCGCCAAAAGTCATGTGGGCCCCGTTTGGCTAAGTTGGTGCATCAAATTCCCGGGGTCGTAACGTTTGCATACGATCTCTGTTTTAAGCGTGTGATAGCTCGTTGGAAAGGTATCGTCGAGGAGATTCATTTTGGGGGCTCACTAATGCCTTTGTATATCATTGAGAACCTCTATCTCGAAAAAAACTTAATTTAGGCCCTCAAAATGGCCCCAGAAGTTAAAACCTGCTAAAAATAGTAAATTGCCAAAATGGCCAGAAAACTGTTTTGAGCCATTTGGAAAAGGTGGGTGGCCCCCGATATCCACCTAGATCAATTAAAACATGGTTGAATACTTGAAGAAGTTAAGGGCTAATATATCCATCATGGACATATGTAGGATTCCTCAGCAGAAGGACTTTCTGCTACAGGCTCTAAGCCTAGAACAAAAAAGGGCAGTGGTTAGCGGCCTGGAAAGAAATCTATCGTCCACTGACCCAGTGGGCAAGACAACTGTAAATGCTTGTTTGGGAGATAGAAAAGAAAAACCGTTTTTCCCCCCATTCCTCCTAGCATTTGAAATATTCAATAGGAACATCCACAAATGTTTAGTAGATTCTAGAGCATCCTCCAACATCATGCCCTTGTTTGTTTGCATGAAATTGAATGTCTTTCCTCTCAATATAGATAAACATGCAATGCAACTGGATAGGACCCAGGTTAAAGTCATAGGAGAACTCAAAGATGTGATGATCAGGATATTGACTCACCTTGCATCCGTGCAAGTGATCGACATTATTGTAGTAGATATCCCAGAGGAATATGGGCTATTACTAATCCGAGATTGGTCTAAAAAGATAAACGGTTATTTCAATACCGACTGGGCGCACCTTTGGCTGTCGTTAAAGGGACACAAGAACATGATCAGAATTGACAGGGACAGATATCTAAAACATACGGTCACTGATCTAGAAACACCCAACGAACCCTCATCCACAGATTTCCCCATACTGGGAAATTATTACTGCGACTCCTAATTTGGAAACTTCGCTCCCCTCTTATACAATGTTCCTTTTACTCAAAAATTTGAATTGATATTTCAAGACAAATCATCGACACCGACAAGAGAAACCTTCTTCTGCCAAAACTTAGCGCTAGAACTTGTGAAATGGGAGGTTAGGGAACAAGAGAATAATAAGGGAAACAAAAATAGCGATCCTCGCTCACAAATTTGGACCCTCTATTTTGATGGATCTAAATCTCAATAAGGGTCTGGAGCAGGATGCAACCTCATCAATCCTATTGGTAAACGCTATTTCGTGTCTTGTAGAATCGAATTCGAATGTACCAACAATACTGTCGAATATGAAGCTCTAGTACAAGGGTTAAAGAAAGCCATATATTTGGACATCAAAGGATTGAAAGTTTTCGGGGACTCTGAAATTATTGTTAGGAAAATAAGAAATACTATACATTGCAATTCTCCTCATCTGAAGAACTATCAACAGGAGGTGCATAGGTTAATAGAACACTTTGAAGATTTTAATATCACTGTGGTCCCTAGGAAAAAGAATATTCTCGCTGAATCCTTGGCTACTGCCGCTTCCAGGATGTTGCCTTTAGAATATTATGAAGCCTCCTGATTCACTGTGGAACTGCTTTACAAACTGTCGGTACCTAATAACATTTCCAATTGGAAAGTCTTCGAAGGATATGAACAAATAATAAAATTCTTGACTAACCAAGACAATTTCAAAGACCCCGCTATTGACAATGAAGAATTCCAAGATCTTTCCACAGAAACCGATCCTTAGATGAGATGACCTATGGATAAATCAAAGGGTCACATGATCCCAAAAGGGATAGCTAATCTAGAAAATCTTTTTGATCTCAGGGAGCGATTTAAGGGACCCAAAAATGCAAAGACTGGTAGCTCCTTCCCCCTGCTTGAAACTCTGAATTTGGGACCCCAGAGAGTCCAAAGAATGTGAATCTGGGCAAGACTATGTCTAAGGAAGAGAGGAAATCTTACCTCAAATTGTTCAAACAATACAAGGATGTCTTCTCTTGGTCCTATAAGGATTTGAAAACATACAATACCCGCATCATTCAACACACCATCGCTTTGACACTGCAATTAAAACCTTTTCAACAGAATCTATGAAAGTATCACCCATCCCTAGAGCCTCTTATGTATCAGGATTTAAAGAATATTTTAGATGCCAAGATCATTTTTCAGGTTAGGCATTCCACTTGGGTAGCTAACCTTGTCCTGGTGAGGAAGAATTCAGGAGAGATCCTCCTATGCGTGGATTTTAGAAACCTCAACAGGGCTTCAGAAAAGGACAATTACCCAGTCCCGCCGATGGAACAACTCCTACAGACCATGTCTAGCTCAGATATCTTCTCTCTACTGGATGGTTTCTCAGGTTATAACCAAGTCCTTGTTTCAGAGGAAGATCGCTTGAAAACCACTTTTCGAACTAAATGGGGAACCTTCACTTATAAGAACATGCCTTTTGGGTTAATTAACGCAGGAGAAACCTTCCAAAGAGACATGGACGTGGATTTATGGGGACTAATATATAGATGTGTGGTTGTGTATCTAGACGATGTAATAGTGTATTCAAAGAACAGAGAAGAGCATATCCAACACTTAACTCATATTTTCAAAAGGTGTAGGAAATATGGTATATCCTTAAACCCTAAGAAAACTATCTTCGGTGTCGAGGAGGGTAATTTGTTAGGTCACATTATATCTCAGGCAAGGATTCGTATAGACCCCGAAAGGATTAAAGCCATAGCTCAACTTCCCTTAACCCATAGTAAGAAAGTTATGTAGTCCTTTTTCAGGAAAATCAATTTTGTGAGGAAGTTCACTCTTGAATTCATGGAAATCATCAAAACCCTACAATATATGATTCACAAAGATGTTGAATTTAAATGGGATGATGAATGAAAAGAGGCCTTCGATAATATCAAAGCTACCATTTCCTGAGCCCCGGTGTTGGAATGTCTCGATTTCAATAGGGATTTTTTCCTTTATACTTTCGCCTCTGATCAATCGCTAGCCGCAATATTGAATCAAAATGATAATGAAAACAACGAAGCCCCGGTGTCATTTATGAGTACTAATCTTCAAGGGGTTGAGCTCAATTATCCTGCAGTCGACAAGCAAGCCTACGCGATTTATAAGGCAGTAAAAAAATTTCGATCTTACATCCTCAAGAATCACACTAAATTAATTGCGCCTCACCCTTCCATCGAATCCTTGTTTAACCAACTAGAAATGGGGGAAAGAAGAGGAAACTGTATGGCGGTAGTCCATGAATTTGACCTAGAAATATAGCCTGCAAAACTAGTAAAAGGGCAGGGGTTCTATAAGCTCACAGTCGAGGCCCAAGATCAAGTAAAATAAGATATCAGATGGGAGAACAAGATGGAACTATGGTGTGGTGATGTAGCATACATCTTCCGAAGAAAATTTTCTTGGTATAAATATTTAACTTATCTTCTACATCAAGGGGCTTGTCCCGAAAACCTTAATCCTAGAGAAAGGAGAGCCCTAAGATTAAAATCTGTGCAATACCGTCTTATAAATTCGGTGCTTTTCCAGATCAATTGTGATGGGGTACTGTTAAGGTGTCTCAAACAAGGAGACATAGATAAAGTCCTAAATGAACTCCATGATGGATTTGTCGGGGGACATTCCGCAAGAAACACTACCTCTCATAAAATTCTGAGAGTCGACTATGATTGGCCCACTTTATTCAAAGACGGTCATACTTACACTAAAAACTGTAAGACCTGTCAAATGATCACTATAAAGGAGAAAATAGCGGCGGTCCCACTCCAACCTGTCACTGTCTCTCGGCCTTTCGAGCAGTGGGGGTTAGATATTATAGGAGAAATTACACCTAGCTCCTTGAAACTACACAAGTACATTCTTACCGCCACCAACTATTTCACGAGATGGATGGAGGCCATTCCTCTTACTCATGTTAATGAAAAGGTGGTCATCCAATTCAAAGAGCATCAGCTAATCATGTGGTTTGGTGTCCCCTCTCTTCTGGTCTTTGATAACGAAACCTATTTTTCTTCAACCCTATTAACAGAGTTCTCTCTGGACAAAGGAATTGTGATCAAATACTCTGCAAATTACTACCCCCAAGGAAATGGTGTGGATGAATCGACTAATAAAAAATTGGTAAGGATATTAAAGAAGACGGTCACAGACAACTAGAGAAATTGGCATAATCTACTCTATAATTCTCTATGGGATGATAGGGTCACACCTAAGGAAGCCATAGGAAATTCCCCATACTTTCTGGTCCATGGGAAAGAATTCATCCTCCCAAATGGACTCTATCTCCCATCTCTTCAGTTGTCTTAAGATTCCAATGAAGAACCCTCATCATCCATGCAGCAAGGATTAACACTCTGCTCATGATGGAAGAAGAGAGAGAAAAATCTAAGTCAAAATTCCTAGCTCACCAAAAAATAGTGAAAAGATGGTTCGTTAAGCATAAGGCTAAAGAAAAGAATTTTCAAGTAGGAGACTTAGTCCTGAAGTGGGACAGAGAAAATGAACCTAAGGGGAAACATTCTAAGTTTTAGAGTCTATGGCTTGGACCTTTCAAGGTAGCTGAGAAGATTGGGGAAGGCACATATCGATTACAGAGTCTTAGGGGAGAACCTAATGCCCTCCCAATGAATGGCCAAGCCCTAAAACAATACATCCAATAAAATAAAATTAAAAAATAAAAAAAAAGAGAGAGAAGTAATAGAAATTGAGTTAGGGTCATAGGAAGCAGAGAAGGAGCAGAGATTCTTCTTTCGCCCAGTGAATCTCCATTTGTTGAGCACTCAACACACCCTAAAATTCTATGTTCATTTTTCACTTTTGGGTACCACGTGATCCTTTACACTCTCTGTTATGCCTTCAGTATGGAACTGATACTTGGGCTTATTTTTTATGTTCATTCTAAAACCTGCCTGAACATACAAAAAAGATTCATATTAATCATTAAAGAGGTCCTTAATAAACTTCTTAGGGAATCGGTAAACTAAACCTCTACCCGACGCGCTTAGAAGTTCGACGTCGGTAAACATTAAAGGTGTTGAAAATCATTTGAGAAAGTTTAAAATAGTCGAACATTGTTCTTCATCGGCATCGACAATTGAAAGTCTTCCCTTTTCATGTTTGAAATTTGGCAGAGGTATCACAGAATACCGACGCATTTGGATTCAGTAGGGAAACAAAAGGTAAGCATCACGCAAAGGAAGAGTGATATCGTCGATTTCCAACACCTAACATGATTTCGGTGTCTGAGAATTACAAAATAAAATACACATTGATTTTACATTTTTAAAGTGTCGATCCCTGACCTTCACGTCGAAGATATTTGACGTGATGAGACATTTTAGACACGTATCCATTAGGTATGAAACATTTAAATTATGAATGATATTGTGAATCACGCATTACTTGATAATATATGCATGAATCAAAGGAACCCATTGTAACTTGCCAATACAGTGCACCTGCCTCCGTGGATCTGTCGTCAATGAGTTAGGATTTAATTGTAGAGAACCGACAGTAGTTTCATTTTGAATTGCATTTATTAGTCGTATTAAATGATTTATATGATGGGTAGAGTCTCTCCAGTTATATGTTGTCGAAGTCATTTTTGCATGATTTTATTCTGCACGACAAAGATTTCAAAACAAACAGAGAAGCAGGGCCGACAACCTGGATAAGCCATCCAAAGTTCAGTAAGCATTAAACAACCTTCTTAGCAAGCATTACAGGTATGTACCCACTTGTGGCATTTTATGTTTCAGTTTATGAGTTCACAACACGACACTTCTCTATACACATTTCTAAAGGTTGTTTTTAATTGTAGGAACAATGCCTCCAAATAAACCCTCCACCAAGAAATCCCCAAGAGCGTCAAAGCCACAAAAACCAGAAGCGGGAGAGGGATCCTCCCCAACAGTTGCAAGAGAATTAGAATTCTCCTCGAGACCGGTTCCTGTCATCAAGACAACTTCCAAGGAGGCCTTCATCCAACCTCCAGCCTTCAGAGACACAGAGGCAAGAATTGGAGCCAAAACAACATTTCCTCGATGGGAAGAATTATTTAAGAAATTCAAGAAAGAAGAACCCCTCGAGTATACCCCACACAATAATCTTGATACAAAGAGGCTCAACGATGATGTCCTCCCAAACATCCACAAAGCTTATCTACACATGGTGGCAAAACGAACTCCAGTGTTTTCTTGCATAGAGCTCCTAAAGTGGCTCATTGAACACATCGATGTGCATAAATGTTTAATCAATCATGATAATAGTGGGTGCATCGAGGTTTTATTGACGTCAGAGGTTAAGAGTTACTACAATCTCAGGGAGTCAAAAGAAAAGATAAGCACTAATTTCATTCTAAGTTTCTATGCTTCCCATGATACCAACAAAATCATGGCATCATGGTGGAGGGAAGACAAAAATTTCACAAACTAGACTATCGACTGGTACCC
This sequence comes from Picea glauca, assembly GCA_000966675.3. Taxonomy (NCBI): domain Eukaryota; kingdom Viridiplantae; phylum Streptophyta; class Pinopsida; order Pinales; family Pinaceae; genus Picea; species Picea glauca. The sequence goes on along the minus strand of JZKD02S1902065.1, from coordinate 265,087 downwards.
AACGGAAAAACTAAGGGACCCATACATATACTTGATGGATATTCTCTTCAGGTTACATGGGGAGAAGGATTTCTCGCGGTTTTCATAGGCTTGGATGCCCTAGCTTATACGGTGATCATTTCAGGCACGGGTTTCAATTGGGGTGCCATCATCTCCAAACAACTGAGCACCTTCATAAAACAGGTCCAAACGCCAAAAGAGGGGGAAACTCCCTCCTTCTACATGTCTTGCTACCTAATAGACATCATCTACTCCAGGAACATTTTCTCTAGAATGAACTTGAATTTGGCACTCTTTGGAGCTAACGGTCCATGTATACTTCAGCATTTTATGGTATAACAAGTACAAAAAATCCTATACCCTCATCTGTGACCAGTTTATTGCATGTATCAATTTTCTATTCTTAAGGAAGGAATGACCTAGGCTTTCAAAAGAAGAAAAAGGATTTATATCCAGAATGGATCATTAGTACCTAGACGAGCGTGAGACCTACATCAGAGTTTTCAGCGCTACAAGGGCACCCGATTTGTTACCCATGTATGTTCCCAGCCGAGTAGTGTTAGGGGAAATTTTCTACCAGACCATTCTGCAAGGATACAACACCACCTTATTAAAGGAACAAAAGAGGGTTTTCATACCGTATGGGTTTCATATTTGGCTTCTATATGGTCAAATACATTGTACATGCTAAGCAAGAACGACTAAGTCAATTGGAATTTTGGTTCCAAATTGGTTGATTTTGAAAACATGATCCCAAGGAATTGGTCTCGCAACATGCATCTAATGTATCAACCCGTTGGCCCTATTCCCATGATCGTTTTGAAGATGAAATCTTCACCGAAAAACACTCAAGATTGGGATGAAGTGGCATCAAGAAGGGTTGATCCTCGAATGACCAGATTCAAAGCCATGAGTTTGGAAGAACAAGTGGCATCTTTGGAGCAGACTGCTCAAGAAATTCTCAAGGCTCATGAAGGAGCTTTGGCATCTGAAACCAGTGAAGGAATAGGCAATCCCCAAGAGGGATCGAGGTGGTGACAGTTTATCAGGGATCCCTGGTATGAATCAGGGATCTCCCTAAAGATCAAGTTGCATAAGAGAGAGGTGCACATTTATACCAGCAGAGCTAGCTGCTAATGAAGTGGATGTAGGATGATCCATACCTTATCATACAACCTACAGTTTCAACTACTATTTGAATTGCCCCAACATAGCTAAACGGCCATGGCCCCATGAATCCTGACAACACCAACGAGTTAGGTAATCCTAAATCCTCAACATCGCTAGTTTATTCCTCAAAGGATGGGACAAATCAACTAGAGACGGGTCGGGTGTTGATAGAAACCCAAGCGCGTAATCCCCTGAGCAAACTTATACATATATATAGTGACGACGAGAGTCTGGAGCCATCTCACGGCACCCCGGTGCGGGTCCAAGAGGAAGGAGGTCCTGAGAAAACCTGTTCCCCTAAACCCTAGAAAATTTCCTCCCTTGGGAACGAGGCTCAAAATAAGGAGGTTTCGCAAAAAGAAAGGGAAGCCGAAAGTATCCTCAATACAAAATAATCCTATGAATCGAAAACTGAGGCGGGTCCGAGCGACGAGCCCAAGCCGGGGGAGACAAAGGAAATATCCCCGAAAAAGGAGCTCAGTAGTTCTGTGGCTAACAACCGATTAAGTAACGATCCTATACCCAACACTTCCATTCTACCCAACACTCAAATCCCCGATCAATGACAAGTAGGAGTCGGACACGCGACATACAGAACGAAAGTTCGAGAGTCTGATCTTGAACAAATATACACCACCGGTAGTTTGGGAAAACAACTAACATGGGGTGATCAACAAATACCAGAGCCCATAGATGAGGTAGCAAATATCTATGCCATCTCCTACGATCAGAAAACAAATTCCATTTTTCAAAGGACTGTGAAGAAAATAAGGATCTCGTTAGATCACTCCATCCTAGTTACTGCAGAGGAGAACTTGATCAACACAGTAGACGCTCGGATGTCTGAACTGATCGGCGTAGGAAAATACCTGTCAGATCCCACCTTTCACATAGCAAGAAGAGGCGAGAAGGAACTAGTCGTCACCTTGAAGGAGCTCAAGCACTTGCACCATCTTGTCGAATACTACAAAGGCACCACACAAACCATTGTATATATGAAAGGTGAGTTCGCGGGAGTTTACTACGATTTTAAGAAGTAAAGACACCTATTAACTGGAAACATAGCTGAGTTCTAGGAGGACACTCTCATGGCACTCACAAACTACAAGAAAATGGAGCGATGGTATGAAAGGGTGCAGTAAGTGGTATAAAGACTCGAGTACATTGAGGCAGTTCGGCAAGGCTGGGATAAGGAAAAACATGGCATTCAGGTGATAGGAAAAATTAGTCTTAATCGCATGAAGCCATCAGCCGAGTACTGGGCCAAGATGTCTTGGGACCCACATCGAGAGATCCAAGAGAAATGGACCAAATGTAATAAGCACTGGGATAAAATTAACAAAATAATGAGGGATGTCGGGCTCCCTGAGTTTGGCACCCTTGATAATTTCATTGATCTAAGCGATGTGGTCGAGCTACATGTCGAACAAGATAAATTTTGGACCGAAGAGTTAGCGAGAATAGTCGATGCAAAGCCAAGCCAAGTACGACAATTCTTAGAACACTTGATCAAATCCCAAGCCATGATACAACAACTGACCTCCATCTTAGTAAAGTATCAGGTACACGCAAAAAACATTAGGGGAATATACGCAGCCCCAATGGAACAACACAGATTTCCATGGGCCCAAACTTGTGAAAAATTGTTTGTTAGTTGGATTGAATACGAGAGAAGTCACCCTTTCCAAGAAGTGTCTCGGGATGATTGTTAAAGAAGCTATTAGAAAATAATGCCACGTGGTGATCTTTGTTTTGTTTAAAATACAATTAGTCGTTAGTTTCGGTTATAACTCCATATTATAAATAAATACATCGGCCAATTAGCAAGTGTCGATGGTTGTTGTAAGAACTCTTTCTTTTTGGCTGTGGAGAATTATTTTGAGACTACTATGAATTTTTAAGTCCTTATGGACCAGAGACAAAACTATTTCCATCAGATGCAATGTGATTGGACTTGGAGAAGAACTAGTTCCTATTCTATTTCATGAATGATGTAGTTTTGAGTAAGAGCAATTAATTATGTTGTCAAGTTATCTAGTGCAATGTCTTGATGTTCTTTGCTTTCATGATGGACATAATTCATTGTGTTATTATGTGATTCATGGTTATGGTAGATGAATAATTTTTCTTGCCATTATCTTATTACATATGTGCTTTCTTTATGATAGTTAGTTTCTCAGACAGTGATTAGATGCTCACACGGTTAATGTATTAGTACTAAATCTGTGGTATAGAGTAATTGTCTGCATATTGAGCAACGGGTTATCCCAAGATTAACCTCTTCCTGGTAGTTAAAACTTAATCCTATTGATTTTCAAGTTGGTTTAAGTTGGCTTGCATCTCTCATATTATCCCCACCCAAGAGAAAATACAAAATAAAATAGTCTTAACTCAAGGAAGATCCTTTGCAAAGAAACACAAAGCCCATCGGTAAATTGGTCGAATCGCAAGATCTAGATAACCATTCCATTTTAAACACTGCAGAGTATAATTGGGCCTCGGTGGCGGGTTTGGTTCCTACTGTTGAGTCAAGGGATTTAGGTCCCATCAAAAGAATTGGCGCTAGGAGGGCTTGAAAATGAATGGTTGAATATATATTTTATCTTTCATTTCAAACAACCTACAGATTCGTAACATCCCACCTGCCTGGCTAGTTTGTCACAAGACATCATGTTAGAGTACTATAATTATAGGAGATCTGATGATTCAGATATCATTTGTGGGTCTCATGATAAATTTCCTGGCTTCCTGGTCTCTCGGTTTTTTTTTTTTCCCCTCCATTCAGTTCGCCTGATCCTCCATTACACTGTTGCATCCTTCATCCACCTTTTTGCACCCTTCATTCCCTCATCCTTCACTTCTGCTCCTCTTTGCTATCTTCGTCCCTACATTTGCAATAAACCACCTTAGGATAAAAATATTAGGTTAGTAGTTAGATCAGACTTGTTATTAATAAATAAATTAATTAATAATTAAGTTAGTTGTTAATACTTAGGTTAGTGCTTTATTAATCACTCAAAAGAAAAACAATTAAAAATATAATATAATAACTTAAATAATAATAAAATGAAATTATAAATGAGTAATAAACAAATAAAATGAATAGGGACAAAACATTAATAAAACAAATAATAAATAATAAATAATAAAAAAAGTTAAAACGTAATAAATAAAAAGTAAACAAAATAAAAATTAAAAAAAAAAACATGTAAAAAGAAACTTAATAA
>JZKD02S1902065.1:245468-260547 GCA_000966675.3 Picea glauca | reverse complement strand
GTGGTTTTGGGAGGGACACTTGTCACCTCTAGGTGATTTCAGACCCCCCCTCCCCCCTCCCAATACCACTTACCACCTTAGGGGGGGTCCGGAATACCACCTTTCCCCAAAAAAACACTTTCCCCCAATTTTTCAAAACCGCCCATTTTTTGTCTGTTTGACACCTCGTCTTGCGAAGCGGATTCTGGGAAAACAGAGATGGAATTTAAAAAACCGAAAGACATTTTTGTTCAACACGGACTGAAGAACAAAAACCTCTCCCATTTGTTGCAAAGGTTCCACCAGTTGGGAGAATAGAAGCTTTCTTTCAGCCTCTTGTTTCGGATTTCTAGTTTTTCATGTTACATTCCCGATTTTACGGGAGCTATTTCGGAGAGGTGGAGATGAAATTTGAGAAACTGAAGGAGGTGTTTTCTCCAAACAAGATAGCCTACAATAAACTCTTTCAGTTTTTTCACAAGTGTCACCTATTGTGATAAATAAATGACTGAGTGTAACCCTATTTTCAGCAAATTCGGCCAAATTTGCAATTCCAGATTTTTGGGGATTTTATGTTATACTGGCCGAGGTGGTTGAATCCGACCTTCTGAACCTAGGGAGAGTATTTTTATAAATTACAGTGATTCAAATGTGTAAAGGAGGTTGAGAATTCAGGGGACCATGATTTATTTTTTGGTAAAACAGCTCACTGAGCTTTTTGTAATTTCATCAATTTAATAATACAGTCACAACAACTACAGGATTCATGTGTCATTTTTTGTGGTGATGTTTTCCTCAATCACTGTAATTTGTTTCCATTGTATTTCTTAAGCTATTCATACTCTGAATTATGCAAAGAAGTTCAAAGAACGGAATTTGTTGAGACATACACTCTGTTTCTGGCTTTGACATAATTGTCATTGTTTTCTCCTCAAATGTTAATTTCAGGATTCTTGATTGCCCTGTCATTGCCTAGTCCTCTCATCTTGCTCCTCTAAATCCAAAAATCAAATTCAAAGAATCCAACAAGAGTGCCTACCTTTCCCTGTAAGGTTGTCTGTAGAACTTATTTTTTTATTGAGCTTCAGATTGCGACTCCATTGCCCATGGTTCATTTTCTCTGCCCCTACCAATTCAAAATCCAAACTCTGAACCCATTAGCTAGCCTAATATCTATTCAATCAAATCTATATCACACAGAGAGATCCCTCTCTGAGTCTTGGAGGGCTAGATCCAAGACTTGAAGTGGTTTTGACGTTGCCTTTGTGACTACCTCCACGTCCTTGGGAAAATTACAAAGTGATAACATAATGGCGACCATAAAGGGGAACTTTCCCCAATAGTGTGCTTCAAGTTCCAGATCTGATCACTAATGGTGGATAGTGAGTATACACAAAAAGGCTGAGATCATTTACCTGGCGACTCCAAATAGCTCCAAACAGTGCCAACTCAAAGACTCCACTGGAGGAAGAACTGGAAGCATGACCAAGCAGCCTAGAAAGACCAGGTACTCAATCTCAAATTGTATTCATGATATTATTGGTTTCATCTGCAATTACTTTCTCTCTTATCATGATCCTAGTCAAGAGTATATTGTTGAAATTCATGATGACCATTTTCAACCTGATGAACCTCAAAGGATTGATCCCATTCCCATAGCTCTAGTACCCACTCCTACACCTATAGGAAGCATTGATAGACATAAGCCTCCTGCTTTATCTCCTACTCTTGATAAAGCTCCAGATGGTTGTAAGCCTCTTACTTCACCTCATGTACCTACCAAAATCCCAGATAGATACAAGCCCCTAGATTTGCCTCCTATCCTCCATGACCTCCCTACAAATTACACCAAGAATATGCCCAAGTTTGATGGAGAGAATGCCAATATTACTGCTGAAAAACACATCCAGAGGTTTGAATATTTTCTTGACCTTTATGAGGTTGAAGATGACGATGTATATATAATGATTTTTGCCCTGTCTTTTCAAGGTAAAGTTAATAACTGGTTTAAAAATCTCCTAGCTGCAAGCATTAACAATTTCCATTAGTTTGTGGAAGTTTTCCTAGATCGATGGGTGATCATGAGAAATGTCTTTCTCATCCTTGAAGAGTATGACCATTTAAAAAGACAGCCAGGGGAAACAGTACAACAGTTTTAAGCAAGGTTCAATAAGGTATATCATGCAATGACTGCTGATATAAGGCCACCCACAGGATCATCTCATTTTCATTACCCAAATTCCTTTGATCCTGAGATGGCATTCCAATTGAGACAAAGGAACACTGCAACACTTGAAGAAATGCAGAACATTCCAGTTGATGTGGAGGCCAACTTGCTAATCAAAAGGTCAAAGGTAAAGAACAAAGAAAAGGAGCAGTTGAAGTCATCAGAAGCTAAACTGGACATTTTGTCCAATGCCATGGAAGAGATGATGCAGATGATTAACAAGAAAGATGAGCTTGTTGTCCAAACACATCATGTTCCATTAATTTCAGAGAAAGAAAAGGTCACAGTTCCCAAACATTTTGCAGCTCACCCTTCGTACCATGGTTTGAATAATGATTATTTCATGTATTCAATTCACAATATAGTCGAAGATTAAGTTCCAACTCATTTTGTTGAAGAGCCATCAGTTGATATGATGTGCATGTTTGATGACTTTTCTTACTGGTATAATATACCCAAGTTTGATGAGTATGATGATGATCATGAGGCTGAAATATATGTAGATTGTTCAAAGAAACCATCAGCGTGTCATTGGTAGGAAGAATATCAGTTACAGCTCAGGTATGACAATCATCCTCTGCCCAACAATCATGACAGCGATGAGGAAAATGCAAAAAATTTCAGAGTAAGGGAAAAATATTTTCCCTTATGTTTCTCATCTTTTCAATTTTTGAAAAGAAACTCTAGGCAAGTTGTAAATAGTGAAGACAAGAAAAATTCTGATGAGTTAGTAAAGGACGTCATTGATGACATGGGACCTATTTTAGACCCAAAATCATAGTCACTAATTTCCCTTGATTTTCAAAGTACAGATTGAAGTCTAGAGCTCGAAACAAGATTTGAAACAGTGGAATGTAATTATGTCCCATTAGATTATAATTCATTTCAAATTTTGAAGGAGACTCTTGAACAAGTGTTGAAGGATAAATACATAAAAAGTCAGGAAATTYCATTTGAATCAATGCAGCAGTCTTGTCAGTCTTTTCAGGTTCCAATAGYTGATCGGTTGGATGACCTGTGTGGTCAAAATCATTCTTCATTYRCMAGTCATGAGYTGAAAAGATGTTATKATATTGACATGATYARGCAKTYAGTTAYAGGGGTGTGTTCAGCAGAAGMATCATTTCAGAACCCATCAKAAAAGTTGCAGCCATGTAAGGAAGTGCATGAAGATGCAAATAACATAACTACAACATCAAATCATGAAGTTGAGTTGGTTAAATTTGAATATCCAGTAATAGGTCAAGTTTATCTTGATCCACTGGTTATTTATATGGATAAATTGTTCATCACAGGGCCACAATGCATTCCCAATATTTATGTTATGTGTCATGTTTATTTAGCCCCTTGTGATGAGGATCAGGAAGGAAAGAATTTCATGATGCCTATGCAAGTTTTATTTCTAATATTGTTTGAAAAAATTGAAAGAGAAGAGTTGTTAGAGAAGTTGCTTGACTGGTTGCATTGGCATTATTGTATCACTTAGAATGAAAAAATTATTAGTAGCATAGGGTAGGTAGAAGAATGTGAATAATCTCATCATTCTGAGCATCTCTTTTTCAGCAGTGTTCATTTTGATGTGGTCTCAATTGAAAGATCAACACAGGTACAAGTTGCAGAATAAGATTTTGGGATCAGCCTAATGAATAAAGCATCGATCTGCATGTTCAGAGTTCAGTGGTTCTTGACACCTCCTGAAAGAGTTTCCATCCCCAGGTGGAGCCTATGTTAGATTCCTATAATTATAGGAGATATGATGATTTAGATATCATTTGTGGGTCTCATGATAAAGTTCTTGGCTTGCTGGTCTCTCAGTTTTTTTTCCCCCTCCATTCATTTCGCTTGATCCTCCATCACCCTGCTACACCCTTCATCCACCTTGTTGCACCCTTCATTCCCTCATCCTTCACTTCTTCTCCTCTTCGCTATCTTCGTCCTTACATTTGCAATAAACCACCTTAGGATAAAAACATTAGGTTAGTAGTTAGATCAAACTTATTATTAATAAATTAATTATTAATTAAATTAATTAATTAATAATTAAGTTAGTTGTTAATACTTAGGTTAGTGATTTATTAATCACATAAAAGAAAAACAATTAAAAATATAATATAATAACTTAAATAATAATAAAGCGAAATTAGAAATGAGTAATAAACAAATAAAATGAATAGGCACAAAACATTAATAAAACAAATAATAAATTAAAAATAAAACAAAGTTAAAACGTAATAAATAAAAAGTAAACAAAATAAAAATTTAAAACAAAAAAACACGTAAAAATAAACTTAATAAATAAAAAACAAAACAAATAAAATAAAGTAAAAGTGCACCTTATGCACTTATCCCAAGTAAATTTAATCCACGGACATAAAAATATTCGGACCCCTCGTGCTTTTCGAACTTTAACAGAGGGGGGGTCCGAAAAGTGGTTTTGGGAGGGACACTTGTCACCTCCAGATGATTTCAGACTCCCCCCTCCCAATACCACTTACCACCTCAGAGGGGGTCCAGAATACCACCTTTCCCCAAAAAACCACATTCCCCCAATTTTTCAAAACCACCCATTTTTTGTCTGTTTGAGACCTCGTCTTGTGAAGCGGATTCTGGGAAAAAGGAGCTGAAATTTAAAAAAATGAAAGATATTTTTGTTCACCACAAATTGAAGAAAACAAACCTCTCCCAAATTGTTCAAAGGTGCCACCAGTTGGGAGAATCGAATTTGTCTTTCAGCCTCTTTTTCTGAATTTCTGGTTTTTCTTGTTACAGTCCTGATTTTGCCGGAGCTATTTCGGTGAGGTGGAGATGAAATTTGAGAAATGGAAGGAGGTTTGTTCTCTTGACAATATAATATACAATAACATCCTTCGGTTGTTTCACAGGTTTCACCGATTGGGATAAATCAATGACTGAGCCTACCCCTATTTTCAGCAAATTCGACCAAATTTGTAGTTCCAGATTTTTGGGGATTTTATGCTATTCTCAGCCGATGTGGTTGAATCCGACCTTTTGAGCCTAGGGAGAGTATGTTTATAAATTGCAGTGATTCAAATGTGTCAAGGAGGTTGAGCAGTCAGGGGACCATTGTCTTTTTTTGGTAAAACAACTCACTGAGCTTTCTGTAATTTCATCAATTTAATAACACAGTCACAACAACTATAGGATTCATGTGTCATTTTTGGTGGTGATGTTTTCCTCAGTCACTGTAATTTGTTTCCATTTTATTTATTAATTTATTCATACTCTGAATTATGCAAAGAATTTCAAAGAACAAAATTTGTTGAGACATACACTCTGTTTCTGGCTTTGACATAATTGTCAATGTTTTCTCCTCAAAGGTTAATTTCAGAATTCTTGATTTCTCTGTCATTGCCTAGTCCTCTCATCTTGATCCTCTATATCCAAAAATAAAATTCAAATAATCCAACAAGAGTGCCTACCTTGCCTTGTAAGGCTGTCTGTAGAACTTGCTTTTGATTGAGCTTCAGATTGCGACTCCATTGCCCATGGTTCCTTTTCTCTGCCCCTACCAATTAAAAATCCAAACTTTGAACCCATTAGCTAGCCTAATATCTATTCAAACAAATCTATATCACACAGAGAGATCCCTCATTGAGTCTTGGAGGTCTAGATCCAAGACTTGAAATGGTTTTGACGTTGCCTCTATGACTACCTCCACAGCCTTGGGAAAATTACAGAGTGCCAACACATCCCACACGGGTTGAGTATTCCCAAAATGAATAACTCACCCCAACCCAAGGAAGGACCTTTTCACCCTGAAATACCTTATTCCCTTCCTCAAGAGGAAGTGAATCAATTTAGGAGAATCACTAGAGCCTACACCCGACAGATCGGTGCATTGTCCTTAGCTCCCATCCTCCCACGAAGAAAAAAACAAAGCAGACCAATGGTTAGCACTCCCGACGAAGTTTTCATACACTCCATAGAAGACTTAATATATTTTGCAATAACCAAAATCCAATAACCTCTTGATCTGATACCCGAAACGCCATCCGACGAAGTCTCTGAGCCAAACAACTTTTCGTAAGAAGGAGAGTTCGACTTGGACTCTAAATATATGGAGGATAATAATAACCATGAAGAAGAAAGGGAAATCCCACTTCATATCAATCAGCATTGGTTGACCGGAGACACCATGGTCGTCCATGGACGAGTACATAATCTTCCCCGGCATCCGGAGAAACTACTTCCTAAGTACGACCCCGAAACTTCAGGATTACCTGAAGATCACATCAAGAAGTTCATACTCGCGATCAAACTTATGAATGTTTAAAATGAAGACATAGTCTGCAGACTCTTCCCCTAAAAGTTTTAAAATTCAGCTTCCACGTGGTATTTCAACTTTCCAGTAGGATCGATAACCAACTGGACCAAGTTCTAGAAATACTTTCTAGACAAGTTTGCAGAAGAAACCACTATAGGAGCCCTTATGGCCGAGTTATTCGCAGCCACCATGAGTCCGAAAGAGAGGGTCAAATATTTCAACCAGAGGTTCATGACCATCTTAAATAAATTCCAATCCGCGGAAAAACCAACTCAAGATTTGCAAATCGAGGTTTACGCCAACATGCTCCTGGCTTTTATTTCTATGTTTGTAAAAAGAGTTGCTAAGCAAACCCTGGCGAAAAATTTTGAAGAGGTTAAAATGATAGAATTCTAGATGAAAGGATTTAAATAAGGCCAGGAGTCTTTGGTAAAGAAAGAAACCCATCCCCCTCCCAGGAGGGGACTCCTTTTAACTAGACTGTCGGGAAGACAGGTTGAACAAACACCCGACAAGGGTAATGGTGATATAGAAGATTTACAATGCATGGTTAAAAAATTATCAAATTAAATTATAGACATGAAGAGAAGTTTGGGAGAGGGAAACCAGGGCCAAAGGCCCTATAAGCCTTTATTTAAAAGAAATCCTCCTTTCAAAGCAATTGAAGCCCCCCCAGCCAACTTAAATATTGATCTAGGGAATGTCACATCTGATTCTTTTTGTACTAATCATCAAGAAAAACAATCTAAAAGAGACTGTCCTCAATGGGTACACACCATGAATTTGATGGCCAATCAATTTCTAGACGAAGTCTCCATGACCGAACAGCCAAGCAGTTCGGTCTTGAATATTGTTGACCAGGAAGAAGTGGATCCGCCACGAGATACAACCATGTTGATATGGGATCCTGACCTGATCATGCCTTCTAACGGCTTGTTTGAGCCCCAAGAGTGACCCATGGAAGTTTCGACGATACAGACACGTAGTAAGGGTCCACACGGATTGAAAGGTACCGACGCCACCTAGGTCTCAGAGAGTAAGACAACTCCCAATCACCCGAAAATACCCTTCTCTCTTGGTAAGAAACCTATAATCATTCATACCTAGGAATCACCCAAACTAGATTACAATGCGGTCGAAGACTTGAAGAAGTTAAGGGCTAATATATATTTCATGGACATATGTAGGATTCCTCAGCAGAAGTACTTTCTGCTACAGGCTCTAAGCCCAGAACAAAAAATGGCAGCGGTGAGCGGCCCGGAAAGAAATCTATCGTCCACTGACCTAGTGGGCAAGACAAGTGTGAATGCTTGTTCCAGAGATAGAAAAGAAAAATCGTTTGTCCCCCCATTCCTCTTAACGTTTGAAATATTCAATAGGAACATCTACAATTGTTTAGTAGATTCTGGAGCATCCTCCAACATCATGCCCTTGTTTGTTTACATGAAATTGAATGTTTTTCCTCTCAATACGGATAAACATGCAATACAATTGGATAGGACCCAGGTTAAAGTCATAGGAGAACTCAAAGACGTGATGATTAGGATATCGATGCACCCAGCGTTCATGCAAGTGATCATCATTATTGTAGTAGATATCCCAGAGGAATATGGGCTATTACTGAAGATTGGTTTAAAAATCTAAACGGTTATTTTAGTACCGACTGGGCGCATCTTTGGTTGCCACTGAAGGGACAAAATAACATTATCAGAATCAACAGGGAGAGATATCTGAAACATATGGTCACTGATCTAGAAACACCCAACAAACCCTCATCCATAGATTTCCCCATACTGGGCAATTATTCCTGCGACTCCTACTTTGGAAACTTCGCTCCCCTCTTATCCAATGTTCCTTTTATTCAAAACTCCGAATTGATCTTTCAAGACAAATCGTCGACACCAACAAGAGACAGCTTCTTTTACCAAAACTCAGTGCTAGAACTTGTGAAATGGGAGGTCAAGGAACAAGAGAAGAATAAGGGAAACAAAAATAGCGATCCTCACTCACAAATTTGGACCCTCTATTTTGATTGATATAAATCTCAAGAAGTGTTTGGAGCAGGATGCATCCTCATCAATCCTATTGGTAAACGTTATTTTGTGTCCTGTAGACTCAAATTCTAATGTACCAACAATACTGCCGAATATGAAGCTCTGGTACAAGGGTTAAACAAAGCCATATATTTGGACATCAAAGGATTGAAAGTTTTCGGGGACTCTTAAATTATTGTTAGGAAAATAAGAAATACTATACATTGCAATTCTCCTCATCTGAAGAACTATCAGCAGGAGGTGCATAGGTTAATAGAACACTTTGAAGCTTTTAATATCACTGTGGTCCCTAGGACAAAGAATATTCTCGCTGACTCCTTGGCTACTGCCGCTTCCAAGCTATCGCCTTTAGAAGATTATGAAACCTCTCGATTCACTGTGGAACTGCTCTACAAACCGTTGGTACCTAATAACATTTCCAATTGGAAAGTCTTCGAAGGAGATGAACAAATCATAAAATTCTTGACTAACCAAGACAATTTCAAAGGGCGCGCTATTGATGATGAAGAATTCCAAGATATTTCCACATAAACCGATCCTCAGATGAGACGACCTGTGGATAAATCAAAGGGTCACACGATCCCAAAAGGGATAGTTAATCTAGAAAATATTTTTGATCTCAGGAAGCGATTTAAGGGACCCAAAAATGCAAAGACTGGTAGCTCCTGCCCTTGCATGAAAATGTGAATATTGGGACCCCAGAAAGTCCAAAGAATTTTAATCTGGGAAGGACTATGTCTAAGGAAGAGAGGAAATCTTACCTCAAATTGTTCAAACAATACCAGGATGTCTTCACCTTGTCCTATAAGGATTTGAAAATGTATGATACCCGCATCATTCAACACACCATCCCTTTGAAACCAGAATTAAAACCTTTTCAATAGAAGATATGAAAGTATCACCCATCCCTAGAGCCTCTTATGGATCAAGAGTTAAAGAATCTTTTAGATGCCAAGATCATTTCTCAAGTTAGGAATTTCTCTTGGGTAGCTAACCTTGTCCCGGTGAGGAAGAAGTCACGAGCGATCCGCCTATGCGTGGATTTTAGAAACCTCAACAGGGCTTCAAAAAAGGAAAATTACCCAGTCCCGCCGATGGAACAACTCCTGCAAACCGTTTTTGGCTCGGAGATCTTCTCTCTACTGGATGGTTTCTCAGGAGATAACCAAGTCCTTGCTTCAGAGGAAGATCGTTTGAAAACCATTTTTTGAACCAAATGGGGAACCTTCGCTTTTAAGCGCATGCCTTTTGGGTTAATTAACGCAGGAGAAACCTTCCAAAGAGACATGGACATGGATTTCCAAGGACTAATCAATAGATCTGTGGTTGTGTATCTAGACGACGTAATAGTGTATTCAAAGAACAAAGAAGATCATATCCAACACTTAAATCAGATTTTCGAGAGGTGTAGGAAATATGGTATATCCTTAAACCCTAAGAAAACTATCTTCGGTGTCGAGGAGGGTAAGTTTTTAGGTCACATTATATCTTAGGCAGGGATTCGCATAGACCCCGAAAGGATTAAATCCATAGCTCAACTTCCCTTACCCCATAGTAAGAAACCTATGTAGTCCTTTTTTGGGCAAATCAATTTTGTGAGGAAGTTCACTCCCAACTTTGTGGAAATCATCAAGCCCCTACAAAAGATGATTCACAAAGATGTCGAATTTAAGTGGTATGATGAATGAAAAAACACCTTTGACAATATCAAATCTACCATTTCCCAGGCCCCAGTGTTGCGAAGTCCCGATTTCAATAGGGATTTTTTCCTTTATACTTTCGGCTCTAATCAATCGCTAGCCGCAGTATTGACCAATAAGGATAATGAAAACAATGAAGCCCTGGTGTCATTTATGAGTACTAATCTTCAAGGGGCTGAGCTCAATTATCCTACAGTCAACAAGCAAGCCTACACAGTTTCTAAGGTGGTAAAACATTTTCGATCTTACATCCTCAAGAATCACACTAAAGTAATTGTGCCTCACCCTGTTGTCCAATCCTTGTTTAACCAGCAATAAATGGGGGAAATAAGAGAAAAGTGGATGGCGGTAGTCCATGAATTTGACCTAGAAATAAAGCCTACAAAACTAGTAAAAGGGTAGGGGTTGTGTAAGCTCGCAGCCGAGGCCCAACATCAAGTAAACAAAGATATCATATGGGAGAACAAGATGGCACTATGGTGTGTTGAAGTAGCATACATCTCCCCAGGACAAGATTCTTGGTATAAATATTTAACTTATCTTCTACATCAAGGGGCGTGTCCCGAAAACCTCAATCCCAGAGAAAGGAGAGCCCCGAGATTAAAATCTGTGCAATATTGTCTTATAAATTTGGTGCTTTTCTGGATCAATTAAGATGGAGTACTATTAAGGTGTCTCGAACAAGGAGACACAGATAAAGTTCTGAATGAACTCCATGATGGCCCTGCCAGGGGACATTTCGCAGAAAACACTACCGCTCATAAAATTCTGAGCGCCGACTATTATTGGCCCACTTTTTTCAAAGACGCTCATACTTATGCTACAAACTATAAGACCTGTCAAATGAGCACTATAAAGGAGAAAAGAGCATTGGTCCCACTCCAACCTATCATTATCTCTCAAGCTTTCAAGCAGTGGGGTTTGGATATTATAGGAGAAATTACACCTAGCTCCTCGAAACTACACAAGTACATTCTTATCGCCACCGACTATTTCATGAGATGGACAGAGGCCATTCCTCTGAATCATGTGAAAAAAAAAGGTGGTCATCCAATTCAAAGAGAAGAAGATGATCATGAGGTTTGGTGTCCCCTTTGTTCTGGTCCTTGATAACGTAGCCTATTTTTCTTCAACCCTATTGACAGATTTCTCTCTGGACAAAGGAATTGTGATCAAATACTCTGCAAATTACTACCCCCAAGGAAATGGTGTGGCTGAATTGACTAATAAAAAACTGGTAAGTATATTAAAGAAGACGGTCACATAGAACTAGAGAAATTGGTATAATCTACTCTGTAATTATCTATAGGCCGATAGGGTCACACCTAAGGAAGCCATAGAAAATTCCCCATACTTTCTGGTCCATGGGAAATAAGCCATCCTCCCAAATGGATTCTATCTCTCGTCTCTTTAGTTGGCCCAAGATTCCAACGAAGAACCCTCATCGACCATGCAGTAAAGGATTAACACTGCTCATGCTGGAAGAAGAGAGAGAAAAATCTAAGTCAAAATTCCTATCTCACCAACAAATAGTGAAAAGATGGTTCGATAAGCATAAGGCTAAAGAAAAGAATTTTGAAGTAGGAGACTTAGTCCTGAAGTGGGACAGATCAAATGAACCTAAGGGGAAACATTCCAAGTTTCAGAGTCTATGGCTTGGACCTTTCA
The DNA here is from genome assembly GCA_000966675.3 of Picea glauca. Taxonomy (NCBI): domain Eukaryota; kingdom Viridiplantae; phylum Streptophyta; class Pinopsida; order Pinales; family Pinaceae; genus Picea; species Picea glauca. Next base: position 248,634 of record JZKD02S1902065.1, on the reverse strand, counting down.
AGGTAGCTGAGAATATTGGGGCAGGCACATATCAATTACAGAGTCTTAGGGGAGAACCTGATGCCCTCCCAGTGAATGGCCAAGCCCTAAAACAATACTTCCAATAAAATAAAATTAAAAAAGTAAAAATAAAATAAAATAAGGAGAGAGAAGTAATAGAAATTGAGTCAGGGTCATAAGAAGCAGAGAAGGAACAAAGATTCTTCTTTCGCCTTTGTTGGACACTCAACACACCCTAAACGTTTATGTTCATTTTTTACTTTTGAGTACCACTTGATCCTTTACACAGTCTGTTATGCCTTTAGTATGGAACTTATACTTGTGCTTATTTTTTATGTTCATTCTAAAGCCTGCCTGAGCATACAACAAAGATTCATCTTAATCATTAAAGGGGTCCTTAATAAACTTCTTAGGGAATCAGTACACTAAAGCTCTACCCGACGCACTTAGAAGTTCGGTGTCGGTAAACATTAAAGGTGTTGAAAATTGTTTGAGAAAGTTTAAAATAGACGAACGTTGATCTTCATCGGCATTGACAGTTGAAAGTCTTCCCTTTTCACATCTGAACTTTGGCAGAGGAATCGCCGAAGACTGACTCATTTGGATTCGGTAGGGAAACAAAAGGTAAGCGTCACACAAAGGAAGAGTGATAGTTGATTGCTGACACCTAACACGATTTTGGCATCGGAGAATTGCAAAATAAAATACACATTGATTTTGAATTTTTAAAGTGTCGATCCCCAACCTTCATGATGGAGAGATTCGACGTGATGAGACATTTTAACCATGGATCCGTTAGGTACGACACATTTAAATTATGAATGAAATTGTGAATCACATATCAGTTTCTAATCCGTGCGCGAATCAAAGGAACCCATTGTAACTTGTCGATACAGTGCATCTGCCTCCGTCGTTAACCAGTTAGGATTTATTTGCGGAGAACCGATGGTAGTTTCATTTTGAATTGAATTTATTAGTAGTATTAACTTCTTTATACGATCGGTAGAGTCTCTCTAGTTATATGTTGTCGAAGTCGTTTTTGCATGATCTTATTCTGCGCAACGAAGATTTCAGAACAAAAAGAGGAGCAGGGCCGACAACTCATATAAGCCATCCAAAGTTCACTAAGAATTAAACAACCTTCTTAGCAAGCATTACAGGTATGTACCCACTTGTGGTGTTTTATGTTTCAGTTTATGAGTTCACAACCTGACACTGCTCTGTACACATGTCTAAAGGTTGTTTTTAATTGCAGGAGCAATTCCTCCAAATAAACCCTCCACCAAGAAATCCCCAAGAGCGCCAAAGCCGCAAGAACTAAAAGCATGAGAGGGATCCTCCCTAGTAGTTGCAAGAGAATTAGAATTCACCTTGAGACCGGTTCCTATCATCAAGACATCTTCCAAGGAGGCCTTCATCCAACCTCCAGCCTTCGGAGACACAGAGGCAAACATTGGAGCCAAAACAACATTTCCTCGATGGGATGAATTGTTTAAGAAAATCAATAAAGAAGAACCCCTCAAGTATACCCTGCATAGGGATCTTGATACAAGGAGGCTCGATGATGATGTCCTCCCAAACATCCACAGAGCTTATCTACACATGGTGGCAAGATGAACTCCGGTGTTACCTTGCATTAAGCTCCTAAAGTGGCTCATTGAACACACCGATGCACATAAATGTTTAATCAATTATGACAATGGTGGTTGCGTCGGGGTTTTCTTGACATCAGAGGTTAAGAGTTACTACAAGCTCAGGGAGTCGAAAGAAAAGATGAGCACTGATTTCATTCTAAGTTTCTATGCTTCACATGATACCAGCAAAATCATGGTGTCATGGTGGAGGGAAGACAAAAAATTCACAAATCGGATCGTCGATTGATACCCAACGGAAAATCTAAGGGACCCATATATATACTTGATGGATCTTCTCTTCAAGTTACATGGGGAGAAGGATTTCTCCCGGTTTTCAGAGGCTTGGATGCCCCTAGCTTATACGGTGGCCATTCTAGGCACAAGTTTTAATTGGGGTTCCATCATCTCCAAACAGCTGAGCATCTACATAAGACAGGTCCAAACGCCAAAAGAGGGAGAAACTCCCTCCTGCTACATGGCCTCATACATGTTAGACATCATCTGCACTAGGAACATTTTCTATAGAATGAACTTGAACTGGCACTCTTCAGAGCTCCCGGTCCATGTATACTTCATCATTTTACGGGATAACAGGTACAAAAAATCCTATACCCTCATCTGTGACCAGTTTATTGCATGTATCATTTTTTTGTTGTTCAGGAAGGAATTCCCTAGGCTATCAAAAGAATCAAAAGGAGTTATATCCAGAATGGGTCATTGGTACCTAGATGAGCATAAGACCTACATCAGGGTTTTCGGAGATATAGGGACACTCGATTTGTTACCCATATATGTTTTTTTATAACCCTATGATTCATAGGATCATCTGTTGACTGGAAATTTTTTCACTCTGGGTGTATAGGTTTGCAAATAATATTTCATCTCTGCAAATTATTTTCAAGGGAAGCAGTGCACCAAACCCTCAAAAAGTCATTAAGCCTAAGTTTTGCCTCATATACTGCATTCGCGCCTGGAGAATAAAGAACACGCTTAGATTGACGGTTGATCTAGCGGCGCGTAAATCAACGGCTGATAGTGGATTCCAGACCCCCTCGACTATTCTTCTTTTAACGGTGGGGAGGGGGGGTCCGGAATGGTGATTAAAAAGTGCGCACAGATCTACAGTTTTCATGGAGGCACGCAGATGGATGGTCTACAGGCGATTCCGGACCCCCCCGATCATTCTGCCTTTAACGGTGAGGGGGGTGGGGGGTCTGGAATGAGGCATTTTTCTTTGGCGGGCCCTGTCCCAATGTGTCATTCGTCCATTGCACCCGATCCTCCATCACCTTTTCTGCATCCATCATCCGCTGCTACGCCCTCACCCACTTGTCCTTTGTCCAGTCAACTACACCCCTTCACCAATCTTACCCCTCCATGAATAAACAAACTTAGGATATAAAACATTAGGTTAATGGTCATGATTAAACCTGTTAATAATAATAAATTAATTATTAATTAATTAACAATTGAGTTAGCATGTTAGTAATTAATCAATTGTTAATTAATTAAGTTAGTATTAATAACTAGGT
>JZKD02S1902065.1:152085-201953 GCA_000966675.3 Picea glauca | reverse complement strand
AGAAAAATAATAATCTTTCAATTATCTAGCAAGGAAAATGAAACAAATGGAGAGGAAAGAGGAGGGGAATATAAAGGACTAGAAGAATGATAAATAAGGATGATAAGGAAGAGTAAGAAGGAGAGGGAGAGGGGGAGTAAAATGAGAAAAAACGAAGAGGTATGTAAACCCTAAATTCTAGTTTGTTTTGTTTTTTAAAATGAGATCTAGATTCATAAGTTTATGGGGTAAAATCCATCCTACCTACATCTCAAATATAAATTCAAATCACATCTCAAATCTGTAAATTCAAAAAAAACAAATGAAATCTCAAATATAAATTCAAATCACATCTCAAATCTACAAATTTAAAAAAAAAATGATGGCAAATGAGAAAAAAAATATACCTTTCAATCCAATAAATCTGGTGAAGGGATTTCAAATCTCTCTTGGCTAATGTATCCCAACTTCCACAAGTTATACTTCACAAATTTATATAAAAATGAAATGATAGTGGCCTCTTTTCTTTCTTTTTTAATATTTTTTTATTATGATATAATATAATAATGTATATATATGTCGTCATACAATGGTGAATGAATGGAGGGTCAATTTCATATTCAAATATTAATTTTAATAACAAAATTGAGGTAATTTGAATTGATATCACCCACCGTTTATTGAGAATACCAAATTGCAAGAAAAAAAACTTAAATCCTTTGGATCACAACATAGTAATAGAGGATTGGGTATATGTATGAGCAATGAACTAAGGATGTCAATATAGCAAAAACTAGATGGACAAACTAAGAATGTCAATATAGCAGAAACTAGATGGGCATATTCAATTAATAAAAATGGGCATGGGTCGTTGGAGGAAAGAATCCTATGAGAGGGGTGTGGCAAAAAATAGTGGGTATCCAAGTATCTTATGTATTGGATCTATATTATTTTTGAACCAAGGCATATGGCATATAATTAAGAAAGAAAAACATTGTGCCCAAAAGTGTTGGGCAGCTATCTCGTTAATTGTATGGCACTAGCACATGGACATTGGATACTTAAGAAACATCCCAATAAAATATTGGCGTAAAACAACATACTTTCGAAAGAAAAACATTATGCCCAAAAACATATCATAATTCGATGGCAAGTGCATGGCCCAGGTCTGTAATTAATACAAGATGTTATGCCATGCATGTATACACTGTTTGGGTCACATGGTGGCACAACATTGACAGTTCTAGAGAATCCTCGAAAGGCTCTTATGAGGTGTGAGTAAGTCTAGCTGTAAGTGGAGCCACATAGGATCTGTGAATTAGTTGAGCACCATCCCCAACGCTAATAAAATCAAAGATATCATACCTCCAAGCATAAACAAAAGACAACAAAAAAATTTTAAAATAAATTATAAAAAAAAAAAAATTATCCAATTTTTTTAATAAATATATAAATTAATTATTTTTTAAAAAATAGAGTTAAATATCTAACAAAGACATAAAAATATATCTATTAACATTTTATCAAATAAAAATATTTATTCAAATATTTAAATTTAAAATTAAATAAAAAAAATTATTAAATATTTAAATTTAAAATTAAAAAAAAAAATATTATTCAAATATTTAAATCTAAAATTAAGAAAAAACAATAACACATTTTTAATTTTAATATTTAATTATTATATTTAAAAACATTAGTAAATATAAAAATATTGTGAAATTGAAAGACTTCCATTTGTAATAATTTATATGGACACTTTCTTTGAAACAATAGTTTGAAAATAAATGAAAGAATGAAGTTGCATAATCTGAACACAATAAATCAACCTAACCTAATTGTACACATGGAAACAAAAAAATGTTAGATAAGTAAAATGTTTATATGTAAAATTGTATGAAGATAGAAATAATATATGATGTACTCTATAAATTATTGATAAAATCATGAATTTGGGTGTTTATTTTCCTTGTTTTTTGAGAAAATAAAACATACTATATAAAATAAAATATAATATGTTCCTTAAAAATGAAGGGATTGATAATGAGTTATGTTTTTAGAGATTAATGTACTCATTATTAAACTTGTATTTATGAAAAATGAAATATGCCACAACAATCTAAATAGACTTTATTAAAGTATGATTATAGTTTTGAATTTAACATATAGATATTATAATTTTTAAAAAATTTTGAATTTAACAAATATGAAAAAGTTGTATGTTTAGTGAGATTTCATGTATGTGCTTTAATTTTAAATTAAAAGGAAAATCTAAAAACACCCTTTTGAAAAGAATACTGAAAAGTTTTGTAACATACATTTTCCATAACTTTCAACAATTTTCTAAAAAGTACCATATCTACAGATTTTCAACTAAACTAATAATTCAGCTGAAAGTTAGTATGTTTTTGGTTGGAAGTTAGTATATGTTGATGAAAAGTTAGTTTTAACATAAAAGATTAACTTTCCGCCGGAAGTCATTAGTTCAGCCGAAAAGTTGAAATTAAAAAAATCAATGAACCCAAAAAATAGGGGGACACAACCTTTCAGCGAGGAACATATTCATCTCTCTATATATAAACATAAAAAAATAGCAATAAAAAAGAAAACAAACAATTTGAACTACAACTTTAAATGTCCTTAATTACCAATTTACACAATGGCAAGCTTTCATAGGAACTAATAATAAAATCTTTTGTTAACTTCTATGGTATATGTTGCATTTTTTTTTTAACTAGTTTATTTTTTACACTAAATTAGATGTGAATATATTTGAAAATATTTTTCTCATCTATGCTAGTCATGTTTTCTATTGTGTATGACATTTGTTTTATAATTGATCTGGATTATTTTCGGCACTAAATGAGAGCGGAGATATAATAAAGAAATGCACAAAGATATTGCAGATATTTAATAATATAACAGAAATGTATCAGAGATGCAACCATAAACACAGATATACAGTAATACACGATTTCTATTAATCAAAGAAATGTACAGACTGTAAAAACACAGAGTGAAAGACTAGCTAGAATGGTGGCCGCTTATCTCTGAGAAAAGATGTGACTCACAAGAAGATGATTACAATGAGGCTCGGAAGGCCCTTTTACAATAGACGGGAATGCCAAAAGTCCTAGACATCCAAAAACTTAACCCTAGGAGATGACGCGCCAAAAGTCATGTGGACCCCGTTTGGGTAAGAGAGTACATCAACTTCCTGGGGTCGTAACTTTTGCATACGATCTCCGTTTTAGGCGTGTGATAGCTCCTTGGAAAGGTATTGTCGAGGAGATTCATTTTGGGGGCTCAATTATGCCTTCGGCTATCATTGGGAACCTCGATCTAGAAAAACCTTCATTTGGACCCTCAAAATGGCCCTGGAAGTTAAAACCTGCTAAAAATAGTAAATTGCCAAAATGGCCAGAAAACTGTTTTGAACCATTTGGAAAAGGTGAGTGGCCACCAATATCCACCTAGATCAATAATGTGCTCAAATATTTATTGTATCAAAATTAGTGAAATGTTGTACAACCCACTGTGGAAGAAATGTTACTACTTTATGTTAATGAAATAAATTTTAATATTTTAATTTTTTATAATTATAAAAATCAATTACTAGTAAAATTGATATGAACTAAAAGTAATTCTAAAAGTAATTCTAAGATCAATCTTACTAGATCAATCTTACTGACTGCCACTATAAATATTGAAAACTTACTAGTAAAATTGACATAGACTAGGATTAACTCTGAGATCAATCCTACTGACTGCCGCTCTAAATATGCCACTATAAATATTGAAAACTTGACTTCGGAATCCTACTGACTGCCACTATAAATATTGAAAACTTGACTTCGAAAAATTATAATACTGTTGTAAAGAAAATCAATATAAATATTGAAAACTTGACTCCGAAAAATTGTAAGACTGTTCTAAAGACAATCAAGGAAAGAGTTTAATTTGACATAGACAATTCGACGGAAAATGCCACCAGGGATCCATCCACTGCCTCTCTAACAGCTCCATCGGGCAAGCCATATCGAACTATTTAATCACGACTCGAACCTGAGCCTAACCGCCCCCAATAATGCTGAGCTGACACCTTCGCCATGCAGGAGGACTGAGATGTGGAAGGACAGAGATATGGAAGGATTACCATTTGGTTAAGCCACATAGGGCTTTTCTAACTTCGATATTACACTCATACATACGCAGAGATATATTCAACGATGTATATATTATCCATGGCAACATTAAATGTTGAGTATTCTAACTTCGATATTATATTCATAGATACTCAAAAATATATCCAAGGATGTATATATTATTTATGATAACATTAAATGTTGAGTAGCAAACTAGTTATTGTTAAGTCTTTTATATTAAAAGGTAAACAATTTCACATAAAAAAAAATTGAAGGCAATTAAAGAGAATAGAAATCACATGAATGTCCGTATCGACTTGACTTCAGTGAGGGTTCAAGTACAAATAAATCGGGTGAAAATTTCATCAACAGAGATCAAATCTTAAGATTATCAGTCTAATAAATAGAAAATCGCAGTATCATCATATGCTAACGTCCTTCAATCCCTGTGAGTTGTACGCATTATTGACTAAAAGAAACTTGCTGAATTTTTTTCGTTAAAGATAAAATCGCAGTATTGTTCGAATCCAATGTATATGAATACGACAGAGTACTAGTTACATTTTATTGTACTATTTTATTATACAGTTTGAGTGGGTTTAATGGTTAAGAACATGTGTTTCCTCTTAAAAAAATTACAGGTTCAAATCCAGAGGAGAGTAGGGTATGTATAATTTCGTAGACTTTACCAGTCAAATGGTTCGATAGTGTGCTGGCTTGACCGTGACCTAATAAATTATTATTATTATTATTTATATATACATCTTCATTGTAATATTTAATAACATATATGAATATATACATTCCCATGAGTATCACTTTTTATATTTAATATTTTGATATATATTATATTAAAATTAATATTCTTATTTTTACATAGTTTAAATGTTTTATGTTTTAATATATTATTTTGTAAAGTTATTAAAATTTGAGATATAAATGTTGTAAAAATAGTAGTTTTTTTTTGTAATTGAAAAATTATTTTTGAAAATATAAATAGATTCAATTTTCTGAAAAATCTTTAGAGCATACTAATTATGCAAATTTAACTAAAATGTACAATAAACAATTTTTAATCCAAATGATTCAAAATAAACAAAAACATTAAAAAAAAACCCTTAAAAAATTAAAATTTAAAAACAATTCCAAAAAAATAAAACTTTTCAAATATTAAATAATAATATTAATTGTTATATCTTATTTTAATTTTTTAATTAAATACATAAAAGATTTATATTTCATTACATAATCAATATTAATACATATTTAATAATTATTAAACTTTTCAAATATTAAATAATCAATAATAATATTAATTGTTATATCTTATTTTAATTTTTTAATTAAATACATAAAAAAAAATTATATTTCATTACATAATCAATATTAATACACATTTAATAATTATTAAATATATTTTCAAATCCATCTCTATATTATTCAAGTGCAATTTAATCAACTTTTTTAACGATATTGAGTAGTTATGGATAGCAATTCTCATCCTTCATTATAATCAATAAACTTGGAAAATTATTTTGATCAATTATGTTTTCCATTGAATCACTTTTTTAGGACATCTAATTTGAAACGTATAAAAAATATTCATGAAGTATAAACCAGGCTTGTACTAGGTCAGACAGGTCAAACAGTTTAAATGTACATAAAAAGGATATCTTAGAAAGAAAAAAAAATGAAGGTTGAAAAGTTAAAAACAATGTTGTTTATGATAATTTGAAGGTTGAAAAAGTTAAAAACAATGTTGTTTATGATAGATTGATAGCTAAAGAAATATCCAAATTTAAAACATATAAAAAATATTCATGAAGTATAAACCAGACTTGTACTAGACAATGTAAATGTATATTAAAAGCCATTTCATGAAAAAAATTTGAAGGTTGAGAAGTTAAAAACAATGTTATTTATGATAGATGGATAGCTAAAAAAATATCCAAATTTGATTAAGAGTTAAATTTTATATCTATACTATGTATATAAATATTCATAATTAGTAAATATAATTTTAATTATTATTTTAAAATTGTAAAAATAATCTAGTTATTAATATCCATTGAAATTAATATTGTTTTATCACACCTAAAAAAGAAATTACTTAATTTATTTTAAAATTTTATTTATGTATTTAAAAAAATAAAAAAACACATTTCTAAATCATCATAATTATGATAATACTTCTTATAAATCATCATAATTCTGATAATACTTCTTATTAGCTATGTAATGATCAGATCGAATGATCAAATTATAATATAACAACAAATTACAAACATAGTCCATATTACAATTCATCTTCTAAAATGAATTTACATTAAACGGAAAAGAGGAGAATTCTTCAGTATTTTACTAAAAAAGCCAGGGCTACTTTGCAAAAGGAGGACTAAGTCAGAAAAAAGTAAGAAGGCCATGGCTACTTTGCAATAGGAGGACTAAGACAGCAAAAATTAAGAAAACCAGGGCTACTTTGCAAAAGCAGGACTACTTCACAAAAAGTATGAAAACCAGGGTTATTTTGCACAAAGCAGTAAAAAACCAAAAAGTAGTGGAATTTGGTAAACCATATGTATAACCAATATGGCTCTCAAAACTTGGCATTCTCCTGGTCCCAAAGGCAATTTAAACCTTTAGTTCTCTATCCAGAGCAATTGCAGGAAACTCCGTTCTTGTTCCACTCTGATCCACATTTATAACAAAACTGGTAACCACACCTGAAAGACCACCCACAATAATATGTGTCAGTTCTCCTTGTGCTTTAGTTACATAAACAATGCCCCTTCAATGTCCTGTAATGAACAGGAATTCCAATGGCAGTTTGACTAAAATAATAATTTTTTTACACGAGTGGTATTCAATTAGTGGGTACTTAAGCTACAAGCAATTCAGAAAGAGGTTTTCTAAGCCATGGGCAATTAGTAAATAGCTTTGCTTTCCACTTGGTAATACTCAGGTATCCGTGTACACAAAGTTGGTAGGATCAGCCTGCAAATCAGATATTAATGAATAGAGAAATATAGAAAATAAACACAGCATACAGCAAGTCTAAATAAGATATTAATGAAGTCTAAATCAGATATTAATGAATAGAGAAATATAGAAAATAAACACAGCATACAGCAAGTCTAATAGAGGGGGTAATGATATCTTTTTAGAGGGGGTAATGATATCTCATTATTGTTCAGTTAACAATGGAAAAATAAACGAATTAAAAATCTCATTGAAGCACTTTACAGACTTTTACTTTTAAACAAACAGACATATAGAAAGCTAAATGCTTAAAGAACAAGCTACTAGATATATAGAAAGCTAAATGCTTAAAGAACCAACTACTAATCATAATTGAAAAGTATATATTGTCACCACCCAAAAATAAAAACACCATAATCTCTCTCTTTTTCAGATTGGAACTGGTTATGTTTATCAACAGCTAATCATAATTGAAAGGTATATATTGTCACCACCCAAAAACAAAAACACCATAATCTCTCTAATCTCTCTCTTTTTCAGATTGGTTATCAACAGCAAATAAGGTCTCTTTTTCAGATTGGAAACTTGTTATGTTTATCAACAGCAAATAAGGTCTCTTTTTCAGATTGGAACTTGTTATGTTTATCAACAGCAAATAAGGTAAGGTGCGATGAGGACCAGCCAATTTTTCAATTAGAAACAATTATATTTATCAAAATATCATTCACAACATCCCTACTTGAAGGCAATTATATTTATTGAATAAGAAGTCATTTTACCAGCCTACTGACCTGCAAGTCATGTGACAGCATCCAGAATTTCTTTCAATAATATGTTTACAGCTTGCACACCTTTGCCACTCATTCTCTTTGGCAAGCTTGAAAAGCATCAGATCGAATTCCTCTCTCTCAGAATCCGACAATCTCTGCAATTCAGAACAATCTAAACCTCCATGCCATGGCACAGCGCATTGAGCACAGAATAACCTTCTGCATTCAGGGCATTTTGATTCTTTAGTAACAACAGCCGCTTCCCCATTTGAGCATCCTACTTCATCGGGCACAGTATCCTTCACCAAGGTTGCCGAACAATCCTGAAAAGGGCAATAGAACTTCTGAGAAGGGGGAATACTGGCTTCCACCAATGCCAAACTCCAATCCTCAAAAGTTTGTTTTGGAAGGATCACTACACACTGTTCAGGAGTCAGATGCTCGCTGCAATCGGGCTCGGGGCAATCAATGGACACCAAATTTTCTTGTAGTTTAGTACGGATATGCAGGGTTATGCAAGTACAACAAAACCTGTGCGAGCAAACCATGTTATCAAAAATTTCAGAAGGGTATTTGTCTTCTAAACAGATCCGACACAATTGTTTCATAAGAAGGGAATCGTCATTTCCCTCCACCCCTTCCTTCCCAATTCTGCTCGCATTATTAGTCGAGAAAACCTGCAGACAAAACAAGCAGAAATAACACCCAGAAGCTTGTCTCGTTTCCCAAAAAGAACATAAAAGAAAAAAAAAAATTGCAATCCTCCATGACTATGAAGAATGAATAATGCACCTCGGCGGGAGCAGTGGAAGGGCTTGCATTTGAATCTGAAGAAGAGTGAGCATCTGCAAATTCGGATTGTATCTGTGCCTCTCGTATCTGGAGTGGCTGCAGTGGACATGCACTCACCACTTCCTCCAATAGAAGTTGCAGAGCATGGTCATGGACAGATTCTTCCATTGCTTCCTCGAATAGAAGTTGCAGAGCATGATCATGGACAGATTCTTCCATCGCTTCCTGAGGCTCCTGATCATCGAACAGATATTCCCGAGCCTCCTGTTCATCGAACAGATCTTCCGCAGCGTTTGACATCTTTTCAAACTAAAACAGAAGCAATATAAATGAATAGATACAATTTCGGGTTGTTTTCTGTGAAAATATAAAGCTGAATCACGTTCCTTTTGTCAAATTTCTTTCAGTATAAACCAAACCTTTAAAACCTCTCCTTTCCATCTAGATCTCAGCTGTGCCATGCGTTCGTAAAGCTGAGTGGTGGAGTACCACAAATCGACGGAGGGATTCTTTGCGTATAGATGAAGATGTACTAGCTTCTCCATGAAGCCGTGGCCGGTTATGCCTATCCTTTTCAAAGAGAATCTTTTTTTTTTCTTTTTCTTTTTTCTTTGTTTAGTGGCAAACTTTTTTCACAACTTAGTAAAACCAGTAAACTTTATTAATTTATAGTATGAAGACGGTTATTAGTGACTCTTATTAATGTAGGTTGACAAATCGTTGTTATAAAATAATACATGCATGTCCTTGAAATGACATGTTAGTGGTTTATAAGGGATGAGGCATCCACTCTTGATAAATGTTTCTGGGTTTTGAGTTGTTTGTTTTTTTTTATGTACAAAAATTCCTCAGAAATATGAACTCTTTACTAATGAAAGATAATTTTAGGTCTTTTTTCAAAACCAAAAAGTTATATTTCCTTATATATCATTTACAAGAAAGTCAATAATCCTTATTATCATGAATTATATTACTTATAGCTAAATCTTATATTTTTTAATAATATTTAACTTTAAACTTATACACAAAACCAAATACCATCTCAATGGCAATTTAGCTCTTTACTTAAAATACTAAAAAAATAGAAACTACTCTAAAATTAAATTTAATCCTTTTAAATTAAAGAGGCATTATCATGATATTCAACTTAGTAATGCTTTCTTGTTATACAATTTTGCACCAAGGGAGTGAGAAATTTTAAATCATTTTCAATTTACATGGTTGCAACAAATAAAAATGATTGAAGAAGTTAATTCAATTTTGTATTAAATTTTTATGTTAAAATGATGAAATTAATGAAAAAGTTAATTCAACTTTATATTAAATTTTAATGTTGATATGATGATAGCATGTAATAAAAGTGAAATTGTAAATGGAGATCAATTTTAATGTGGATTTGATAATTGGTTACAATTATATGTACTGGTTTTTTTTGGCGTAGTAAGAATGTAAAGAAATCACAATGCGATGAAATTGTTCATCAATTATTTTTGCAATTGGGTTGTTTGTCAAATCAACTTATAGAGCATCCCTTGTTCATTCTAGTATAGTGGTTTATTGAAATTGTTCATCAATTAGTTTTGCAACTAGGTTGTGTGTCAAATCAACTTATCACCCCTTAATCATTCTAGTATAGTGGTTTATCAAATTTCCAGTAATGAACCAACCCAACTTGATATTTATGTTACTCTTGCACATTGGTTCATTTAAATGGTTTTCAAATGTAGTAGTTCACTAGGAGTTTCAACATTTTTCAACTTAGTTGTGTAGCATATTTTTTCACATCATTATAGTGTCCTTTCAATCTCCAAATTGTCTATTTATGCTTTCATGATGTTATAATTCATACCACTACATTTGTTGCTAGTGATATAGCAAGAATTAATGAAAACAAGCATAAAGAAATAGTTATTATTGTAGCTAATGGATGTATTTCATAAAAAATGAAATTCATTTAGCCTATTGTCTCCCATTAGGTGTGAATGCACCCTAGTTTTTGTAATTAAAGCCCATAAATTATCACACCAAAAGATTATAAGAATAAAATACATGATCTATCTTGTAATCAAAGTCCATAAAGTATCAAATTGAACAAGCCATTAAATATCGCAGTTGAGCAAGATCAACCTTGTCAACTAACTTGCAACTATTTAGAAGCCTAGTCCCAAATAGGATAAGTTAGCTAATCTTTCAATATTGAATTTAAGCTATCAGTTGTATCGTACTTTGATTTCTTGCAAATAGAACTAAGCTCTACCATTTAACAACATATTTTCTTCCCATTAACCTTGATGTGTATTGTGTGTTTTTATCATTATGTTCATTTCTTGTTTATGTTATTTTACTATTATTGTCCTTTTATAGTACTCGGTTAAGAGCATTCAAGATAAGCCATAATTACTAGTTAATATTGTTTGTTATATTAGTCAATCAGTTGGTCGAAAGGGTATGTTGGTTGTGTACTTTTGCAAGTCGGGCCCTTTTGGGAGCTTAACATTTGAGGGACATTCTGTAAGCTCATGACTCTCGCAATGCAAGGACATATTGTTGGACATTGGGTTCAACGCTTCCTGTGATTTTCGCAACATGGGTTAACCCTGTTTTGTGGATCCTAACTCCAATGATTGTGGAGGAGACTAATGCATGTGGGTTTTGGTCTAACGACAATCTTAGTACAACAAATGGTACTAGAGCGACAAGTCTCGAGTTTGAAACTCGCCTAGCATGCGCTGGGGGTAGATTGTTGGACATTGGGTTCAGCGCTTCCCGCGAGTTTCATGACATGGGTTAACCCCTTCTCGTGGATCCTAAATATGGCGATTGTGACAGAGACTAATGCCTATGAGTTTTTTTCTAACGACAATCATAGTCCAACTTACACTACTAGTGAATTTTGAAGAGAGGTTCTAAGGGATAGTCCTAGAAGGAACTACAATAGAAGTTCCATGGCATTGAAGAAAAAGACCGGGAAATAGGCTCTTGCTAACCATTAGGACAGGTAGAAACAAGGATAAACCCTACTTCCAAACAACAACCATGGAAGCAACAAGAAGAATGAAGATAGAGAAGATGAGCTATGAAACTTAACATGGAGTCCAGAGAACCTTGGTTACAAAATATACAAACACCTTAAAAGGGTTAGAGAATATTAAGGGTGCCTATGTTTGGAGTGTTGTGGGGAAAATCTACAAAGAAATATCCTTGCCAAAGAAATGGAAGAACAAAGCCTATGAAATGTATCAATCAAACATGTTAAAAATACCCACCTTCAAAGGCAAGGGTAGTGTTGTGGATCATCCATTAAATATTGATACCCACTAGGAATAGGAGGATGAGGATGCCCCATAATCTAGTGAATTACCTTCAAAGGTACCCTATGTGATGTTGAATTAAGGTGGTATCAAAGCACTAAGGAGGAACATCCTTTCTGCAACTAGGAGGACATTGTCTACTGATTCAAGAATGCATGTGGATACCTAAACATAAAGAGTGGAGCACTCAAAAAACTATGGGAAACACACCAACTATGTAGGGATATAGTTAAGTAGTATGATTGCTGACTAAAGGGATTTTTCCAACAACTAAGATATATTATTCATAAACTAGTTCACATGGACTGACTCATCTTTAGACTCCAACCCAGTATCCAAGCATATATTTGGAGTCAATAATTATAGTTGTATTGGAAATCCTTTGATCTTTCCATAGATTAAGACGATGATCATAAACTACCAATGTAGGATAAAGAGAAAAATAAATGAGACTAGGTTTAGAAGAAAGAAAACAAAGCCAACCATCATGAACCCAAGTCAAGTATGTCTAATGTATGTCATGAAGATGGTAGACCTCAAAAGCATGATTGAATCAAATGGAAATTGAATAGGTTCAATTTCTATCGAACTTGAAACACAACCACTCATATTTGGAACAACTAAAAAAATTGGTTCAATACCAAGAATCGAGAACAATTTTGAGAGAAAAATGAGAGTTGGGGTGATTGAGATACCTTCCTTCGACAAGACAAGTATTGGTAACACTAACACAACCAAGATGTATATTGAGCACACACCCAAGGTGGGGCTTTTGTCATAGTGACAATGAAGAGTGGAAAAAAATCCCACAAGTGCTTTTGTTATTGATCATGGGGCCATAGAGTGCATAACTATATTTTTATTGTCCCTAGACAAGCATGTCATGTTGTGTGCAAACCCAACACCCTTGACATCAAGGACTATCCCAAAACAAAAGTGACGCCTTTTAAGAACTGCCAAATGATACAAGTCATTAAGGATGAACAATCACGAGAAAAATTCAATGTTACTCACTCTCAATGCAAATTTTATAGCCCACAAGAGTCAAATGAAGAATTTGTTCTTAAGGAGGACAAGATGGATTTCACTAAACAATGTTGAATGCTGAAACAAACCTTGGAGAATTTACAATGACAAAAAAAAATCACACAAGAACCATGCCAAACACTATAATCCACAACCTTAAGAAGAAAAGTTTTGAGACCTGAGAAATCATTTGAAGGCATTGGCAAGACTGAACACTATTATAAGAGGGTGGTTTTGAGACAAATTTTAGAGACAAAACCACAATACTATCACTAGCTTTCTTTCCTCATTAGCCTATTTCAACTGGATCATTATCCTTATTTGCAATTTTGTTAATCAACTGGTCCATAGTGTCTCGATCACGAAATGTCTTTGTCCCTCCTTTCGGTTTCTTAGATGTTGCTAGGAAAGGTGGGGTTTAGCTCTTGGCTCGATGCCTAACAATCCCCTTCCCATATAAATAAAGGGAATCAAACCCCTCGGTTCTAGCTATTTAGGCATTTTCATGTTCATTATTTTAATAATAAATTCACTTTTCTATGCCTTAGTGGCGAGGGCTATGAAATGGGTGGTGCACCAAAATAATGTGTGGGAATGAGTACGTGGGTTCTGAGTCACTATAATCATAGGGGAATTAATCTACTAGGGTTCTTACTAATTCAAGGAAGCCAATATAAATAGGGTATGTTCTTAATCAACTTACCACCCAATTCAACTTGAGGCAATGCTATGTGTATCTCATGTGGAGAATGACAACATCTACACAATACATTGGTTGAATATTGAGGATTGTTGAAATTGAATTGCCTAACAAATCTACAATGTTTATAAAATTTAGTAATTGATTCCGTCTGCAAGCCTATTATACCTTTATAAATATTAAAAATATACATTACAAATACATCATTTCCTAAAACTATTATATACTAAATCCAATACATGATTACATATATGTATATATTACATGTTATCTAACTATATTATATGCAAATATTAATTTTTAAACAATTCTATTATACATTGAAAATAATAATGTTCATACTACGTATTACATTGTAATATAACTTGTATTAAACCTTCGAAATGTTTTGTTAAATTGTATCGCTAATGCAAGTATTTCATATTGCATTTCACTTGAACATGCACGATGGATCATAAACTAACAAGTTGCAAACAATCTTTTTAAAATTGATTTTGAATAAAAATTAAAAGGATAAATGTGTTGTATGATACTACAAGTACTTATTATGATTTTGACTCTACAGTCTCTACCACCTCTGCTGCTGTCCTAGTTTCGGCTGCTATCTTTGTTATTATTTAGTGGTCATTGTACAAACCCTAATTTTATATACTAACTTTATATATGTGTGTGTATATGGAGGTTAATTTCCCACCATGTACTAGATGATCTACAAAAATTATTGTTAGTAATCACATGTTACAAATCCAATTTTATATATGATCCATTTCCTAAAAAAAATAGTGTTAGTGGTCACATGTTACACACCCAACTTTATATATATTCCATTTCCTACCATGAATAGATCATCTCCTACCATGAATAGATCATCTGCAAAAATTATTGTTTCCCATTCATTGTTAATAGTCACATGGTGCAAACCCAACTTTATACCATGGTCCATTTCCCACCATGTGCTAGTAGATCATTTGCAAAAATTATTGTTTCCAATTCTCTTTGTACTGAGTTGAGTCTTATTGGTATACTTGTTTTCTCTTGCTTTACAATGTTGTAACCAATTTTGAAATGTCGAATACTTTCCTTAGTATATAGAGGCTTTAGATTCGTTCGAGTTTTAATTTGAGTTATTTGCATATAGTATTTTTATTTTTGGCTTATACAACACAACCTACATTTATTATAGTCATATAACATGTTTTTCGATAGTTCAACTTGTTTTCGTACAAAAATTGGAGAAAAAAACAATTTTCAATGTAATCCTATGGTTTATATGGTGCTCAAGAAAGAACATTTTGTGGTTTCTTGGTTGCAATTTGACCACCTCTTATTGTCCTAAAGCCAATTTATTGTATATTTTTTTTCCAATTTTGAGTTCAATTTATCATTAATATTCTTTTAAAAGTTGGTTCAATGTTTTGAAGGCCAACATAAGTTCCTAATCTAAGGATATTGATAAATTCAACCATAAATTAAATTTTACCCAATATTTTGTTAATTTTGCATTTCACTATAACTAAATTGAGTTTATCTTACATATCTTTCTTATGCCAGTTTACAAGAAAGCTAATCCTTAAAATTTATAATTCAATATATTATAGTTCTCTTTTTAAGACTACATCCATTATTATGATATTTTTTAAGTTTTTTAATAACTATTGCCTCACGGGAAAGCTTTCATATTAGTTAGAATGAACAAAGAATCCACTTTTAAGACATTCATTTAGTCAGTATAATGTCCAATTGTGAATGACATGTGATCATAATATGGTGGTTGGGTAGAAACATATAGCCTTTAGTTAAAATGATATAGGAATCCATGAATAGGGATCCTAGTATTGTTATACATTCAGTTAATATTGTTATACATTCAGTTAGTATAATAGCCAATTGTGGAAGACATGTGATCATAATATGGTGGTTGGGTAGAAACTTATAACATTTAGTTTAAATGATATAGGTATATATGAAATAGGGAATCTAATACATTACAAGAATCCATGAAATAGGGAACCTAATACAATCCAAGAATCCATGAAATAGGGATTTTAGTATTGTTATACATTACCAAATATACTTGGTCAAATTGGATTGAAATAGATCGAGGGAAACAAGTCTAGAAGAATATCCAGGCTACCTAATAAGTCAACATGCACCTCATGTTCATAACCAACACAAGAAAAAGCATGGAAATAGTACTAACCACTTTATGGTAGGATTTGAAAACCAACATTAACCCTTCCTTCAAACACACTCACCTTTCATATGAAGCATGTTGCAACATGCATTCATAGTAGATTTATTAAACTCAATTGCAATAAACATAAAAAGAAACCAAGCTCTCTTAATATTATTGCATTGACATGTTTTCCATAATAATTATGTGTAATTCCATTAATATTTTAGTTAAATGCAATCCAACTTACCATTGTGTGATTCCATTAATATTTTAGTTAAATGCAATGCAACTTACCTTTATTGCTTATTTTGATGTGACACATTGTTTATTTTGTCTATTATAACGTTGATATAGCTTAATTTTCTTAATTCAATGTACCACCTTGAGTGTGTTGATGATTGCAGCTTCATGAGACATCCTCTAGATCGTTCTTCTCTGGACTAAATTGAGATATCTGTGAGAGAGAGCCCAAGTGTTGGGTGTGCGTTAGACTCTGGACTGAGTTGTTATGACACGTGGTCTCTTGCTTTGTACTCCTCTGGATTGAGTGAGTCAGCTTGAGATGGTCTCATGCCTTGTACTCCTGTGGACTCAGTTGAGTCGGCTTGAGATGGTACTCCAGATTATTCTCCTGTGGACTCAATTGAGATATAGATCTGTTGAGTATGACGTCCCTATGGTTGAGCATAGGTGTACGTGTCCCTAGTGGCTAAGAACTAGTGGACGTGTGGATCCCTTGCTATATTGTCTAAGTGTAAGATTTAATTGTAACCCTAATTTTGATGTAAAAGGTACAAGTCAGGCCCACCATATGTGAAAGATAATTAATATTTATGTAATGATTAATTATATTACTGAGTTATTGAGGTCGACCCTATTGTGCCAAGAGACACACCTATTATTGTGTCTAGTCTTGTATAAATAGAGGTGAATCCCCATTGAGGATTACACACTCTCTCACTTATCATTTGGAAATTTCATACCTACTTGTACAGTTGAAGTGCACAGCTCTCTTGGGCACTAGTTTCAAGGTTGTAGAGCACCCTCTTGTGTGCATCTAGAGTTTATGGTTTTGGGGATCTTCTCTTGAGAATATAGCAAAGGATTGTTGGGTTTTTCCCTTGTTTGAGAAGGGTTTTCCCAGGATACTTCTTGTGTTCTTGTGCATGGCTATTCTTCTTTTGATCTTGGTTATTCCAACACTTGTGTATGGTGTTGCTACATTTTTTTATGGTTCAAGTACATGCTAAATGAAATAAACCTCATGCTTGAGCCTAGCACTTAGTGAAAATTCAGCATGGTATCAAAGCAAATTTCTTGAAGAAACATTGCACAAGTTTCAATCCAGCCGTCACCTCCCAGTTGCAGAAGTACGACCCTATAGGGTTTCCCGAAAAAAAGGTATGACCCTCTCTTTTTTGCTTGTTTCAACACTTTCCACTGAAACGTTGGGGCTAATTTGGCATAGGAGTATACGAACTCCTTCAACGTACCTCCAAAAACTCTCATAGTGCAATTCCAAGAAGTTTTGGATTTTTGGCCCTAGGGTTTCTAGGGTTCCACAATTTTCTGCAGAAATTTTGGTTCTAGGGTTTCTACAGCTCACCAGTGTTCCTGTGACCCTCCAAAGGATTATTGTTGGCATTCATAAGTCCAAATAAAACCAAATTTTCTAGCCTATCCTAGATTTTAGGTTTACTAGCCCAGTTTCTAAGGGTTTTTGGAAGAATCTACAAACCATGAGGAACAAAACTTTGGTGGAATATAGGCTTGATGGATCAACAAACTTCAGTTCTTGGAAATAAAGACTATAGATTACCCTAGAAGAGGATGACCTATTGAGTGTGATCCAAAACAACCTACCAGAAACAACTACTGATGAAGAGAAGGAAGAATGAAAGGAAGATGACGTGAAAGAAAGGAAGATAATCATCTATTCAGTGAGAGATCATCTCCTACCTCGTATTGCCAACTTAAAGACAACTTATGAGATGTATGATGCATTGAAGAATATATTTGATAGTACCAGCACCCTCAGAGCTCTTACATTGAAGAGTCAGCTTCAACATATCAAGATGATGAAAGATGACACCGTTGCTACCTTCTTCATGAAGATTTTAGAAATTGGAGATCGGCTAGGTGCCATTGGAGAAAGCATATCAAACAGAGAACTTGTTTTGACCACTATCAATACTCTTCCAAGACATTGTGAACCATTTCTTCAAAGTATCAGCGGTAGAGCATAACTACCCAATTTTGATCGTCTATGGACAGACTGTACCCAGGAGGAAATCAGACTTATATCCAGAGGAGTGCAAGACTCCCCTCATGATGAAAATCATGCTCTTACTTTCCATACAAAGAAAGGAAAAATAATAAATAGAAGAAGCTTCAACAAAGCATTCAAAGACAAGAAGACTTCATCAACTTCAAGTCATGAGAAGAGAAAAATGAAAGATTCGGTGTTTCAGGTGTGACAAGTATGGACACATTGTGAGAGATTGTCCTACCATGAAGAAAGGAAGACAACTTGCCTCTATTGTTGATGTTGACTTGGAGCCACATCAGAGAGATGAAGACATAAAAGATGAATCCTTCTTCTTCATATCAACATTCTCAGGTACGGTTCTTACTGATAGTGATATTTGGCTAATTGACAGTGGTGCTTCCAAACACATGACTGGATATAGAGATCATCTGACGAACCTTGTTGAGAAAGAGTCCAGTCTACATGTTGTACTTGGAGACAATGCCAGATATAAGAGTTGGAACTTCTACATTCCAACTAAATTCTAACATACCCCTTCAGTTGAGTGAGGTACTATATGTACCTGGGATGAAAATGAACCTTGTCTTTGTTTCTTCCTTAGAGGATAAGGATACAAGGTTACCTTCTCTAAAGGAAAATTTCTTGCATGGCATAAGAACTCACATACAAATTATGCCTGAGTGATTGGTGTTTGAGAAAACAACTTATACAGGTTGATTGTCCAACCAGTCTAGGCCCTGCTACTTGATACTATCAACTTGAGTGAGCTATGGCATACACGACTTGCTCATATCCATTATAGATCCCTTCCCACTCTAGGGAAGATGGTAATAGGCCTTCTAGAGATACATGTTCAGAATGATGGTGTTTGCAGAGGTTGTTCTCTTGGTGATTTGAAAATGTAAAGGCTAGAATCTTTTTAAAATTGCAAGTGTAATGGTATGTGCTTGGGTAATATGATCAATTTACAAACACATAAATATTAATGATTTTTTTTACTTAATCACGAGCAACATAAAAAGTCATAAAAAACCATCATAATACACACATTAACACAACAAAATGATAAAGGAGTTCACCCCTCTCTTGGGATACATCTCTTGGTCCAGCTTCCAATGGATCTTTCTCATTAATGCTAAAAGTGTCAAAATAAGTGCTTTACAATTCTTATAATGAGAAATGGATGGCTCCAATGGCTCTAGAATGTCCAAAAACCCCTAGTTGGTCTCTTCCTACACCTGGTTTGGCCAAAAATTGAGTTGGAATCACTCCCTAGAAGTTTCTCCCAATTCTTTGTTGTCTCTGCTTGCCAAAACACACCCAGACTGACTGAACCTAGCTTCTGGACGTTTCCCATGCCAAAAACCCAGCACATGCACCTTCCTACAAAAAGTGGTGAATTGTTGCACTGTTAGTGCGCTGGCCCCTTTTCCCGGTGGAGGTCTTGGGCGTATGCCCCCATCTGGTTGGACCCTAGGTGCTTAGATAGAAACCGTTGCATGGTTGGCTGAGGAGATCAAAAGTGTCCTAACACATGGGCGGAGGACCCTTGGATATGGTTCCAAGTGTTTAGTTGTTATTGTGGAGTGGTTTGTAACCCTATGCCAACATTTGAGTGTAAAAAGGGTCATATGGTAGCACCAACATACAAAATCCCCAACCCGGACCCCACATGAACTAAACCATGATACACAGTTAAATATAATATATGGCGTATATGAGTAAGAACCACCATGAGGGTGGGTTGGTATCCTGACCTTGCCAATTCATTAATGTGCCTGGAGGTCGCGGGTTCCAACCCCCGCGAGCAAGAAACAAAATTTTACACCATGAATGGGGTGGCATGTGGTAGCCCACATCTGGGCCATGTGGAAAATTTCTACTGGTCCACTAAACTACAACGTAACACTACCTGCTCAACAACTGGCATGTGTCATCATGTGATAAGTCCAACTCAGCTGCCATGTCACCTTGACCACGTTTTGGTACAACCACCTGACACATGTCCAGTACGAACATGCCATATCAGTGGTATGACTATGCCACATAAACATTGTATGAACTATATGAACTGTACAGTCAACAAATTTTTTCCTGTTTGGCAAAACGAAAAGAACGTGATATCTCATTCATACAATGTTCATTTGAACCTGTTCAAGTTGTGTTAGGTTTGTGAGGATGAGGCCTACGTACGTGTCCATTTTGAAGCAATTCCGAGCACTTTGATTTTTGAGCATATTTTGATCCCTTAGATCACTCATCCCCATTGGGAAGCTTTTGGACCTCCAAAAGACTACTTTCAGTCTATCTGAAGATGAGGGTACAGTTCCCTCACCTTTCCAACCTCAATCCACTTGGTCTTTCTTGGATTTGTTCCTTTAATACCAACTCGAAGGTATTCCACATTCCCTCGTTTTGAAGTTCATATTATCTTGTCAAGGATTGTGTGTTCATGTAGTTTTGAAAGACATTATGGAGAGAAATCATATATAGAAGGAATCTAAACATGTTCTCCTTGATCATCAATCAAAGGAGGCTCACACAATCTCAAATTCTCAACACTTACAACTGCATACATTTGCATATAAGGAAGCAAATTCAAACGGAAGGCATTGTTACGAATCTTTTCAAGAATATTGAAAGGTCCATATCTAATTGGTTTCATTTTTTTACCTTCTCCTTTAGGCCTCTCTTTGCTAATGTAATCCAAACTTCATCTCCAACTTGGAAACTATGATCAACACGATGCTTCTCATGTCTTGTCTTGTACTTGGCTTGCCTCTTTTCCAACTGTTCTTATACCATTTGATGCACCAACTGAATTTGTTCAATGAACTTATTTTCCCTATCAATGTCATATTGACCATCCATAGCAATGTCTTTCCCAAAGATAAAATCTAAAGGAGATTTGGGAAAATAACCAAAACATGCTTCAAATGGAGATGTTTGAGTTGAAGAGTGCTTAGCCTAGTTGTAAGCATGTTGAATGTAGTGTAGGTGCTCATCCTAAAGCTTAGGATGCTTTCTCCAATAACCACAAAGAAGATGCACTATTTTTCTATTAACCACTTTTGTTTCACCATCGGTTTGTGGATGAAAATCTATGCTATTTTTCATCTTGGTGTCCATGAGTGCCCATAAAATTGACCAAAAGTTCCCAATAAATCGAGAATCTCGATCAGAAATGATGGATTTAGGCAACCCAAAATGTACCCAAACATGCTGAAAGAACATATGAGTCATTTGCTCAGCTGTAACCTACTTCTTACAAGGCATTAAAATACACATTTTGTTGAAACGGTCAACCACAACATAAAGATAATCATGATTGTTTTTATACATAGGTAGACCTCCTACAAAGTCCATGGAAATGTTTTCCCAAGGACGAGAAGGAACCATAAGTGGAGTATACAAACCCAACTTTCTATTACTAGGCTTTCTTGTAGCACATAGAGAACATCCTTTTACATAACTTGAAACACTTCCATTCATTTTAGGCCAATATCAATACCTTTTCAAATTAGCCATTGTCTTGCCTACACCAAAGTGGCCAACAATAAGAGAAGAATGGGCTTCCCTTACGATGTTGACTCTTTCACCCTGTGGAATACATAGATTTCCAAGATGATACAAAATATTATCATGCACGTGGTAATCCAATTCCTCAACTTGGTTAGAATGACACAAAGTTGCATAAACCTTTTTAAAATCAACATCTAAAGCATATTGTTCAACATAGCTCTCATGCATGATAGAATTATGCTTAAGCATAACTGAAGCACTAACAATAGACCTAGAAAGCATATCAACAACTTTGTTATAAATGCCTTTTTTATACCTCATAACCAAGTGGAACTCTTGTAGAAAACCCATCCATTTGAAGTGCCTTGCTTGCTGCAGCTTCATTTGTGATTGTAAGTATTGCGATGGTTGATCATCTGTGTGAATGATAGTTTTTTTTCCCAAAAAATAATGTTTCCATTTTTTCACACTTTGCACCAATGCATACAACTCCTTATCATAAGTAGGATATTGAATCACAACACCATTAAAATTTTCAGAATGAAAACAAATGGGCTTACCATGTTGCAACAAGACCGCTCCCATTGCATAATTGCTTGCATCTGTTTGGATCTCAAATGGTTGTCTCAAATTTGGAAGTGCAAGAACTGGAGATGAACTAATATTCTCCTTCAATGCATCAAATGATTTTTGTTGCTTGCCTCCCTATTGGAAAACTTGCTTGATGCTTGCCACTGCATGTAATGGAGCTGCAATTGAAGAGAAGTTAGCAATAAAATTCCTCCAATATTAGGCTGCTCCCAAAAAGCTTCTTACCTCTGTCACATTGTTGGGCTTTAGCCAATCCAAAATAACTTTGACCTTGGAAGGATCAATTTTCAATTCTCCTCCTCCAACAATATGCCCCAAGTAAACAAGTGAGGCCTTTCCAAACTCACATTTAGACATCTTCAAAAATAAATTTTCTTTCTTTAAGGCATCCATAACTTGTTTTACATACATAACCAGATCTTCACTAGATTTTCTAAATATCAAAATTTCATCCAAGTAGACAATCACAAAATCATCAAGAAAAGGTCTTAAAACATCATTCATGACTCTCATGAATGTAGCAGGAGCATTGCAAAGTACAAATGGCATTACCATCCACTCAAACAAACCTTTGTTTTGAAATCTGTCTTCCAAGTGTCTCCTTCAACAATCCTGATTTGATTATATCCACTTCTCAAATCCAATTTAGTAAAATACTTACCATATTTCAATTGATCAAACAAATCATCAATTCTAGGAAGAGGATAATGATTCTTTACCATAATCTCGTTCAAGGCTTGAAATATACACACATGTGCTATGTACCATCTTTCTTTGGCACTAAAACAATTGGTGATACACATGGCGATGTGCTTGGTATGATTACCCCTTTGTCAAGCAACTCTTGGATTTGTTTTTTAATTTCAACGTTCTCCATGACTGACATCCTGTACATACCAATGTTTGGAAGAGGACAATATTGTTGCAATTGTATCTCATGTTGGATAGCCCTTTTTCGAGGCAATCCCTTTGGTTCCTTAAACATCTCATCATATTGGTTAACAACCTCATATAAATCAGATTTCAACTTTGAATCACAACCTTGGAAAGCTTGTTTTTCAACATTTTATTTGGGTTTGATCATCAAGAGGACACAATTCTTACTAGCATTGACTAATATTTTCATTTGTCCAACATTTACAAGTGACAAATTCAACTCCTTTGTATGTGCTCTAACAATGTACTCAACTCCATTTTTAAACAAATGATATTTGTTCTCATGACGATGATAGATGGATCTCCTATCATATAAGTATGGGCTTCCCAACACAATACCATGGATATCCAAAGGAATAACATCAAGCTCTACCTCATCTATAAAATTTGCAGTGATGGCAAATCTAAGTTTACACCTTCTTGTCACATGCAATTTGGCATTGTCACATATCCATCCTAGATGGTATGGTTTAGGATGTGGAGTAGTTTCCAATTTTAGTTTCTTGACAGTGTCTTCAGATATGAGGTTTGCATGAGATCCAATATCAAAAAGAGTATCTATCTTCGTATTCTTTGAAATAACCCTTATCTGTAAAATCTCTATTCTTTCTTTTTCCTGTTGAGTTTCATTGAGGCTATTACTACTTGAAGAACTATTACTTGCAATAGAGTCCTTACCTTGAAAACCCATGGCTGTAATCTTTGTTTCATATCCTGAATCAGAACCTAAATCATGTTGTATGGTTGCAGTAGTCTTTGGTTTCCCCTTATTGTTGAACTTTTTGGGTCTCTTTTCGGGATGAAGTTTCCAACAATGGTCTTCATCATGGCCATCTTTTGAACAATGTTTACATGTGAGTTTCTCTCCCTTTTTCTTGACTGAATAATACTTTCTTCCATTTCCCTTGAACTTCTTCTTTCCCCTGTCTCCATGAACAAAAGGTTTCTTGCTGCCCTCTTGAGGTTCATGCCTCCCTCTTGCTTCCAAATGAGTTGCATGACACAAAATTCATCTAGACTTGTAGGGTTAAACATAAGTATTGTGTGCCCCAAGTAGCTATGCAATCCTCCAATATATTTGAGTAAATTTTCTTGAGAAGAAAAATCTGTACCCAAAATCAAAGCCCTTCTTCTAAATTCTTGAGTGTAGCTTTGAACACTTTTCTCTTTAGCTTGTCTAAAGTTTTTCCAATCCATAATAGTTTTTTGCATGTATGCTAATGGATAAAATTGTCTTTTAAGTGAAACAATAAAATCATTCCAAGAGAATAAAAATTTACCATGTTTCATCATGTCCTCTTGAGTTTTGGCATCCCACCAAATGAGTGCTACACTGTCCAATCTTAAAGAAGCAAGTTGAATCTTAGTTTCATCATCTATGATCCTTTGTATCCTACAATACACTTCAATCTAATGAATCCAGTTTTCCAATTTCTCAGCATTTACCTCTCCATTGTACATAGGCAATTCAAACTTAATATCAATCTTAAGCAAAGGAGTTTGTATAGGAGTTTTACCATGTTATTTTGGAGAATTTGGAGGTGGTTGTGAAATGGTAGAAGAGGTGGAAGATGGAGGTGAAGGAGGTGGAGAATCACCATTCGCTCCATTTCCCTTTGGATTTTTATCATCACTATCTCCATTACCCTTTGGAGGGTTTGAGCTTTCACCTTGCAATATTGCATTTCTTTCTTCAAATAAAACTTTCATCATCTCTATCATATCATAGAAAACTTTTCTGAAAGTTTCATCCTCTGAAGGAAGATGATTCAGATTATTTTCGGCATGAAATGAGAGCGGAGATATAATAAAACAATGTACAGAGATATCTCGGATATCAAATAATATAACATAAATGTATCAGAGATGCAACCATAAATAGAGAGATACAATAATACACAATTTTCTATTAATGAGAGAAAATGTACAAAGACTGTAAAAATACAGAGTGAAAGACTCGCTAGAATGGTGGAAGCTTATATTTGAGAAGAGATGTGTCTGATAATCGCATTCGCAAGACGATGATATTACAATGAGGCTCCAAAGGCATTTTTATCGTAAAGAAAAAACAAAACCCTAACCTCGGAAGATGAAAAGACAATAGTTTTGTGGACCCCATTTTGGGTAGTTTGGTGTATCAACTTCCCCAGTGCGTCACTTTGGCATACGATCTCTATTTGGGGCATGCGATAGATCGTTGGAAAAGTATTGTCAAGGAGATTAATTTTGGGGGCTCAATTAGAGCCTATGGATATCATTGAGAAGCTCCATCTCGAAAAACCTTCATTTAGGCCCTCAACATGGCCTCAAAAGTTAAAAACGACTAAAAATAGTAAATTACCAAAATTGCCAGAAAGTTGTTTTGAACCTGTTGGAAAAGGTGGGTGGCCACCGATATCCACCTAGATCAATCCTCCCTCCTTAGGAAGAAATGGTATCCATTGTGTTGAGTTCTCGGGGGAGAGGGAAAAGTGTTTGTTGAATCTACATCTTGATGAGATGATTGCCTTGTTGGAGAAGTTGCGTTGCTTAGCTTGTTGAAGGTTGTCATGAACCTATGGTTGGAAGGGTTGGACCTTTTTAACAAGTATGGATACATCATATGCTTGTGTGCAGAAGGAATATTTACCCTTTGCTGCAATCTTGTCGACCTGCTTTTGTTGGATAGAAGGTTCTTGGACTAAGGTTCTAGTGGTGTTATTTTGTTCACGCTTTGAACAGACTGTGAATAAGATGAATTTTGTAGTATGGGATACTACCTTGAGGCACTGTTTAGGTGGGATAATAGTCAGAATTACCTCTGGTATTCTGTAGATATGACCCCCCTAAGTAATAATGAAATTATAGGGTCGAGACTCATAAATAGCATGGGTCTTCTAGATATATGGATGGCCCAAGAGAACATCACAAACATCCAAGGGGGAAACATCACATAATACCTCATCCTTGAAGGGTTAGATGCCATATGAAAATCGACACTGCTAGTTGACATGAAGATCTCATCCCTGGCGAAGCCACCCGATGTTGTATGGTTGCGGGTCTATTATTTTCAACAATCCCAATTCTTTGAAGACCTCTGTTGAGATGAGGTTCTTCTGGCTTCTGCTATCAACAATAAAATGCAGCAGGTTCCCCTTCACCCTCATTTGTGAATGAAAAAGGTGCTCCCCCTCTTCAATATCTGTTGTCTCTTCAAGTTGAATTATTGCGGTCGCGACTATAGCAGTGGGGTCTGCGTCGATGATCTGCCTTTTACCAGTATTTTCAAAATCAGATTCTAAATCAGGGTTAGACTCCTTATCTTTGATTTGGCCACCAATGACTATTTTAAGTGACATTCATCGATGTTGTGCCAGGGGGTTTTGTGAAAATTTTACCATTTTCTAGTGTCCTTCTTCGTCGTCCCGTGACCCTTCTTTCCTGTGGCTTAGATTGGTTTTTAGGAAGTTGTTTGTTAGGCACATCTTTATCATACTTTTGTTGCTGCATATTTTTAGACCTGAAATCCCGCTTGTTCTGGTGCTTGAATTTCTTCTTTCTTTTAACAACATATTGATAAGCAACACCGAGTGATGAGATGTCCAGAAAATCCATTTCAGTTTGGATGTATCTGTGTAGAGCCCCGCGGTATTTCAAAACCATATGTCGCTCAGAGTCATTGATACCCAACTTGGTGTGCAAGGTATGGAAGGTATTGGTGAACTTTGGAACTGTTTGGCCTCTCTCTTGCCGCAGTGTGGTCCATCTCATGTATTGGTCCTCATAGTTTCCAACAGGGTAATATGGTTCCTTTACTGCATCCACAAAAAAATACCAAGTGGGCTCGGCCCCATATATTCCAGACTCCTCTATGGAACTTTTCTCCTAGTAAGTTTCCCACCAATGTTGGACATGGGGTAAATCCTTAAGGAGCACGAAGATGATCTTTTGTCTGTCAGAAAAATTGTGAGCAAAGAAATAACCCTCTAACAAATTTAACCATTTGTCTATGGAATCTGCATCTATGTGACCTTCCAATATAGGAATATAAAAATTGACCTATACCTTGAAAGGCGAGGTGCCTCCAAAGTGGTTTCTTGATGAAGATGCGCTTGATGCTATCAACAAGTGTTGAAGGATGTGGAAAAATTTCTTCATAATTTCGTCCCTCTGTCATGTGAGAGCTTGCTCAAGCAACAAATTGATAGAATCGTCTGCTTTGTCGTTTTTCTTTCTTCCGACATTATGTGTTTCTTGGGTGTGCGAGATCGATTGTCTTCAAGAGAGACAAGATCGAGACCCAACTTTCTATACTCGGACCTCGTCGGGGACATGCACTGAAAAACGATCAAGAGCAACCTACTTTGATACCACTAAACCAGATTATATTCAACACGAAATGAGAGCAAAGATATATAAAGCAATGTACAAAGATATATCGGATATCCAATAATATAACACAAATGTATCATAGATGCAACCATAAACAGAGAGATATAGTAATACACAATTTTTTATTAATGAGTGAAAATGTACAAAGACTGTAAAAATACAGAGTGAAAGACTCGCAAGAATGGTGACGGCTTCTCTCTGAGAAGAGATGTGTCTGCTACTCGCATTCGCTAGAAGATGATATTACAATGAGGCTCCAACGACCTTTTTATAATAAAGAAAATAAAAAACCCTAACCCCAGAAGATGAAAAGCCAATAGTTTTGTGCACCATGTTTTGGGTAGTTTGGTGTATCAACTTCTCGGGGGCGTAACTTTGGCATATGATCTCCATTTGGGGTGCACGATAGCACGTTGGAAAGGTATCGTTGAGGAGATTCATTCTAGGGGATCAATCAAAGACTATAGCTACCATTTCTAAGATATATTCCTAAAAACCATCATTTAGGCCCTCAAAATGGCCCCCGAAAGTTAAAAACTGCTAAAAATAGTAAATTACCAAAATTTCCAGAAAATTGTTTTGAGCCTATTGGAAAAGGTGGGTGGCCACCGATGCCCACTTGGATAAATCCTCCATAATTAGGAAGCAATGGTATCCATTGCGTTGATATCTCTAGGGAGAGGGAAAAATGTTTGTTGAAACTGCATCTTGATGAGTTGTTTGCCTTGTTGGAGAAGTTGTGTTGCTTAGCTTGTTGAAGGTTGTCACGAACCTGTGGTTGGAAGGGTTCAAAATTTTTAACTATTATGGATACATGAGATGCCTGTGTGCAGAAGAAATATTTACACTTTGCTGCAATCTTGTCAACTTGCTTCTGTTGGATAGAAGGTGCTTCGACTGAGGTTGCAGTGGTGTTCTTCTGTTCACGCTTTGAATAGACTGTGACGAAGCTGAATTTTGTAGTATGAGATACTACCTTACGACACTTCTTAGGTGAGACAATAGTCGAAATTACCTCTAGTATCCTATAGACATGACCCCCTAGAGTAACAATGAGACTATGGGGTCGAGACTCATAAATAACATGGCCCTTCCAGATATATGGTTGTCCCAAGAGAACATCACAGACATCCAGGGGGAAACATCACATAATACCTTATCCTTGAAGGGTTGGATGTTGTATGAAAATCAACACTACTGGTTGACATGAAGATCTCATCCCTGACGAAGCCACCTCATGTTGTATGGTTGCAGGTGTGGTGTTGTCGACAATCCCAACTGTTTGTCGACCTTTTTTGAGATGAGGTTATTTTGGCTTCCACTATCAACAATAAAATGCAGCAGGTTCCCCTTCACCCTCATCTGTGAATGAAAAAGGCGCTCCCCTTCTTTAGGATCTGTTGACTCTTCTGGTTGAATTGATGTGGTCATGACAATAGTAGTGGGGTCTGCGTCGATGATCTTTCTTTTACCAGTATTTTCAAAATTAGATTGTGAATCAGGATTCAACTCCTTGTCTTTGATATTGGAAACCAATGATTTTTTTGAGCAACATTCATCGTTGTTGTTCCAGGGGATTTTTTGGAAATCACACCATTTTCTAGTGTCCTTCTTTGTCTTCCCATGACCCTTATTTTCCTGTGGCTTAGACTGGTTTTCAGGAAGTTGTTTTTTAGGTCCGTCTTTATCATACTTTTGTTGCTACGGATTTGCAGGCCTGAAATCTCACTTGTTCTGGTGCTTGAATTTCTGCTCGATTTTAACAACATATTGATAAGAAACATCAAGTGATGAGATGTCCAAAAAATCCATTTCTGTTTGGATGTATCTATATAGAGCCCCACAGTTTTTCATAACCAGATGTCACTCAGAGTCTTTGATACCCAACTTGGTTCACAAGGTATTGGTGAACTACAGAACTTCTTGACCTCTCTCTTGTCGCAGTGTGGTCCATCTCATGTATTGGTCCTCATAGTTTCCAACATAGTAATAATGTTCCTTTACCGCATCCACAAAAAATCCCAAGTGGGCTCAGCCCCATATATTCGAGAGTCCTCTGTGGAAATTTTCTCCCAGTAAGTTTCCCACCAATGTTTGACATGGGCGAGAGCCCTAAGGAGTGAGAATATGATCTTTTGTCTGTCAGAAAAATTGTGAATAGAGAAATAACCTTCTAACAGATTTAACCATTTTTCTAGGGCATCCACATCTATTTGACCTTCAAATATAGGAATATCAAAATTGACCCGTAACTTGAAAGGCAAGTTGCCTCCAAAGTGGTTTCTTGATGAATGTGTGGCTGATGCTATCAATAGGCATTGAAGGATGTCGAAAAAAATCTCCATCATTTTGTTCCTCTGTTGCGTGAGAGCTTGCTCAAGCAATAGATTGATAGAATCGTCTGCTTTTTCATTTTTATTTTCTTCCACCATTGAGGTTTTCTTGGGTGTGCGAGAGTGATTGTATTAAAGAGAGACAAGCTTGAGACCCAACTTTCTATACTCGGACCGCGTCGGGGACATGCACTGAAAAACGATCAAGAGCAGTCTGCTCTAATACCACTGATCCATATTATTTCCAGCACGAAATGAGAGTGGATATACAATAAATCAATGTACAGAGATATCTCGGATATCCAATAATATAACAGAAATGTATCATAGATGCAACCATAAACAAAGAGATATAGTAATGCACAATTTTCTATTAATGAGTAAAAATGTACACATACTGTAAATATACAAAGCGAAAGACTTGCTAGAAGGGTGACAGTTTATCTCTGAGAAGATATGTGTCCTCTACTCGCATTCCCAAGAAGATGATATTAAAATGAGGCTCCAAATCCCTTTTTATCATAAATAAAATCCAAAACCCTGACCCTGAAAGATGAAAAGCCAACAGTTTTGTGGACCTCGTTTTGGGTAGTTTGGTGTATCAACTTCCTGGGGGCGTAACTTTGGCATACGATATCTATTTGGGGTGCATGATATCTCGTTGGAAATATATCATCGAGGATATTCTCTTTGGGGGATCAATTAGAGCCTTTGGCTCTCTTTGAGAATCTAGATTCCAAAAAACCTTCATTTAATCCCTCAAAATGGCCTTGGAAGTTAAAAACTACTAAAAATAGTAAATTACCAAAATTGCTAGAAAATTGTTTTGAGCCTGTTGGAAAAGGTGGGTGGCCATCGATATCCACCTGGATCAATCCTACCTCCTTAGGAAGCAATAGTCTCCATTGCGTTGATTTCACAGGGGAGAGGGAAAAGCATTTGCTAAATCTGCATCTTGATGAGTTGCTTGCCTTATTGGAGAAGTTGCACTTAGCTTGTTGAAGGTTGTCACGAACCTGTGGCTGGAAGGGTTGGACCTTTTTAACTAGTCTGGCTACATGAGATTTCTAAGTGCAGAAGAAATATTTACACTTTGTTGAAATCTTTTCGACTTGCTTCTTTTGGATAGAAGGTGCTTGGACTTAGGCTGCAGTGGTGCTCTTCTGTTCATGCTTTGAACAGATTGTGAAGAAGCTGGATTTTGTAGTATGAGATACTATCTTACAACACTTGTTAGGTGGGAAAATAGTTGGAATTACCTTTGGTATCCTATAGATATAACCCCCTAGAGTAACAATGACACTACAGGGTTGAGACTCATAAATAACATGGCGCTTCCACATATATGGCTGGCCCAAGAGAACATCACAAAAATCCAGCAGGGAAACATCACATAATACCTCATCCTTGAAAGGTTGGATTCCATATGACAATCGACACTGTTGGTTGACATGAAGATCTTGTCCCTGGCGAAGCCACCTGACGTTGTATGGTTGCGGGTGTGGTGTTGTCGACAATCCTAACTGTTTGATGAACTTTGTTGACATGAGGTTCTTCTAGATTATTCTATAAACAATAAAATGAAGCGGGGTCCCTTCACCCTCATATGTGAATGAAAAATGCACTCCCCCTGTTCAGGATATGTTGGCTCTTTTGGTCGAATTGTTGTAGTCGTGAAAATAACAGTGGGTTTTGCATCGATGATTTATCTTTTACCAGTATTTTTAGAATAATATTCTGAATCAAGGTTCGACTCCTTGTCTTTGATATTGGCCACCAATCACTATTTTGAGCGACATTCATCGGTGTTGTGCCAGGGGATTTTGTGGAAGTCGCACAATTTTCTAGTTTCCTTGTTCGTCTTCCCATGACCCTTCATTTCCTGTGGTTTAGATTGGTTTTCAAGAAGCTGTTTGTTAGGGTCGTCTTTATCATACTTTTGTTCCTGCAAATTTGCAGAGAGCGAAATCTCGTTTATTTTGGTGCTTGAATTTCTTCTCAATTTTAACAGCATATCGATAAGAAACATCGAGTGATGAGATGTCCAAAAAATCCATTTCAGTTTGGATGTATCTATGTAGAGCCCCATGATATTTCAGAACCAGATGTCACTCAAAGTCTTTGAAACTTAGCTTGGTGCACAAGGTATGGAAGGTATTGGTGAAATCCATAAATTCTTGGCCTCTCTATTTCCATAGTGTGGTTCATCTCATGTATTGGTCCTCATAGTTTCCAATAGGGTAATACTGTTCCCTTACCGCATCCACACAAAAATCCCAAGTGAGCTCAATCCCATATATTCAAGACTCCTCTATGGAAATTTTCTCCTAGTAAGTTTCCCACCAATGTTTGACATGGGGGAGAGCCTTAATGAGCACGAAGATGATCTTTTGTCTGTCGAAAAATTTGTGAACAAAGAAATAACCTTCTAACAGGTTTAACCATTTGTCTAGGGCATCCCCATCTATCTGACCTTCAAATATAAGAATATCAAAATTGACCTGTACCTTGAAAGGCGAGGTGCCTTCAAAGTGGATTCTTGATGAAGATGTGGTTGATGTTATCGAAAGGCATTGAAGGATGTGGGAAAAATTCTCCATCATTTCATCCCTCTGTCGCGTGAGAGCTTGCTCAAGCAACAGATTGATAGAATCATCTACTCTGTCATTTTTCTTTTCTTCCACCATTGAGGGTTTCTTGGGTGTGTGAGAGATATTGTCTTCAATATAGACAAGCTCAAGACCCAAATTTATATACTCGGACCTCGTCGGGGATATGCACTGAAAAACGATCAAGAGAAGTCTGCTCTAATACCACTAATTCAGATTATTTTCGGCACAAAATGAGAGCAGAGATATAATAAAGAAATGTACAAAGATATATTGTATATCCAATAATATAACATAAATGTATCATATATGCAACCATAAACAAAGAGATACAATAATACACAATTTTCTATTAATGAGCAAATATGTACAAAGATTGTAAAAATACAGAGTGAAAGACTTGCTAGAATGGTGGAAACTTATCTCTGAGAAGAGATGTGTCCGCTACTCGCATTCAAAAGAAAATGATATTACAATGAGGCTCCAAATTTTTTTTTATCATAAATAAAATCCAAAACCCTAACACCGAAAGATGAAAATGCCACAGTTTTTTGGACCCCGTTTTGGGTAGTTTGGTGTATCAACTTCCTGGGGGCGTAACTTTGGCATACGATATCCATTTGGGGCACACGATAGTTGGTTGGAAAGATATCATCGAGGAGATTAATTTTGGGGGCTCAATCAGAGACATTGGTTATGATTGAGAAGCTCTATCCCCAAAAACCTTCATATAGGCCCTCAAACTAGCCCCAGAAGTTAAAAACTACTAAAAATAGTAAATTACCAAAATTGCCAGAAAATTGTTTTGAGCCTGTTGGAAAAGGTGGGTGGCCACTGATATCCACCTAGATCAATCCTACCTCCTTAGGAAGCAACTATATCCATTGTGTTGAGTTCCCAGAGGAGAGGGAAAAGCGTTTGTTGAATCTACATCTTGATGAGCTACTTGCCTTGTTGGAGAAGTTGCATTGCTTAGCTTGTTGAAGGTTGTCAGGAACCTGTGGTTGGAAGGGTTGGACCTTTTTAACCAGTCTGGCTACACGAGATGCATGTGAGAAGAAGGTATATTTACACTTTGTTGCAATATTGTCGACCTGTTCTGTTTGATAGAAGGTGCTTGGACTTAGGCTGGAGTGGTGTTCTTCTGTTCACAATTTGAATAGAATGTGAAGAAGATGAATTTTCTAGTATGAGATACTACCTTGTGACACTGCTTAGGTGGGAAAAATTAAGAATTACCTCTTGGTATCCTATATTTATGACCCCCAAGAGTAACAATGACACTACGGAGTCGAGACTCATAAATAACATGATGCTTCCACATATATGGCTGGCCCAAGAGAACATCATAGACATCCAGGGGGTAAAATCACATAATACATCATCCTTGAAGGGTTGGATGTCATATGACAATCAACACTATTGGTTGACACAAATATATCGTCCCTGGCGAAGCCACCCGATATTGTATGGCTACGGGTGTTGTGTTGTCGACAATCCCAACTATTTGATGACCTATGTTAACATGAGGTTCTTCTGGCTTCCACTATCAACAATAAAATGCATCGGGGTCCCCTTCACCCTCATCTATGAATGAAAAAGGTTCTCCCCCTCTTCAGAATTTGTTGGCTCTTCTGGTTGAATTCTTGTAGTCACGACAATAGCAGTGGGGTCTGCGTCAATGATCTGTCTTTTACTAGTATTTTCAAGATCAGATTCAGAATCAGGGTTTGGCTCCTTGTCTTTGATCTTGGCCACCAATGACTATTTTTAGAGACATTCATCGGTGTTGTTCCAGGGAATTTTTTGGAAATCGCACGATTTTCT
Organism: Picea glauca; assembly: GCA_000966675.3. NCBI lineage: Eukaryota > Viridiplantae > Streptophyta > Pinopsida > Pinales > Pinaceae > Picea > Picea glauca. The sequence goes on along the minus strand of JZKD02S1902065.1, from coordinate 167,617 downwards.
AGTGTCCTTCTTCGTCTTCTTGTGACCCTTCTTTTCCTGTGGATTAGAATGGTTTTTAGGAATTTGTTTATTAGGTTCGTATTTATCATACTTTTGTTGTTGTGGATTTGCAGACCCAAAATATTTCTTGTTCTAGTGCTTGAATTTCTGCTCCATTTTAACATCATATCGATAAGAAACATCGAGTGATGAGATGTCAATAAAATCCATTTCAGTTTGGATGTATCTATGTGGAGCCCCACAGTATTTCAAAACCAGATGTTGCTTGGAGTCTTTGATACCCAGCTTGGTGCGCAAGGTATGAAAGGTATTGGTGTACTCCATAACTACTTGGCCTCTCTCTTAGCACAGTGTGGTCCATCTCATGTATTGGTCCTCATAGTTTCCAACAGGTTAATATTGTTCCTTTACCGCATCCGCAAAAAAATCCCGGGTGGGCTCAACCCCATATATTCCATACTCCTCTGTGGAACTTTCCTCTCGATAAGTTTCCCACCAATGTTTGAAATGGGGGATAGCCTTAAGGAGCGTGCAAATGATATTTTGTCTGTCAGAAAAATTGTGAACAAAGAAATAACCTTCTAATAGATTTAACCATTTGTCTAGGGCATCCCCATCTATCTCACCTTCAAATATAGGAATATCAAAATTGACCTGTACCTTGAAAGGCGAGGTGCCTCCAAAGTGGGTTCTTGATTAATATGTGGTTGATGCTATCGACAAGTGTTGAAGGATGTGGGAAAAATTCTCCATCATTTCGTCCCTTTGTCGTGTGAGAGCTTGCTCAAGCAACATATTGATAGAATCGTCTGCTCTGTCGTTTATATTTTCTTATACCATTGAGGGTTTCTTGGGTGTGCGATAGTTATTGTATTCAAGAGAGACAAGCTCGAGACCCAACTTTCTATACTCGAAATGCGTTGAGGAAATGCACTGAAAAACGATCAAGAGCAGCCTTCTCTAATACCACTGATCCATATTATTTTCGCCACGAAATGAGAGAGGAGATATAATAAAGCAATGTACAGAGATATCTTGGACATCAAATAATATAAAATAAATGTATTAGATATGCAACCATAAATAGAGAGATACATTAATACACAATTTTCTATTAATGAGAGAAAATGTACAAAGACTGTAAAAATACAGAGTGAAAGACTCACTAGAATGGTGGCATCTTATCTCTGAGAAGAGATGTGTCCGCTACTCACATTCGTAAGAATATGATCTTACAATGAGGCTCCAGATCCATTTTTATCATAAATAAAAACCAAAACCCTAACCCCGCAAGATGAAAAGCCAATTGTTTTGTGGACCCTGTTTTTGGTAGTTTGGTGTATCAACTTCCAGGGGGTGTAACTTTGGCATACTATCTTCATTTGGGGTGCACAATAGCTCATTGGAAAGGTATCGTCGAGGAGATTCATTTTGGGTACTCAATTAGATCCTTTCAATATATTTGAGAAGCTTGATCCCGAAAAACCTTCATTAGGCCCTCAAAATGGCCTCGGAAGTTAAAAACTACTAAAAATAGTAAATTACCAAAATTTTCAGAAAATTGTTTTGAGCCTATTGGAAAAGGTGGGTGGCCACTGATATCCACCTGGATCAATCCTCCCTCCTTATGAATAAATGGTATCCATTGCATTCCGTTCCCATGGGAGAGGGAAAAACATTTTCTAAATCTGCATCTTGATGAGCTGCTTGCCTTGTTGGAGAAGTTGCACCGCTTCACTTGTTGAAGGTTGTCATGAACCTATGGCTAGAAGGGTTGGACCTTTTTAACCATTCTGGATACATGAGATGCTTGTGTGTAGTAGGAATATTTACACTTCAATATTGTCGACCTTCTTCTATTGGATAGAAGGTGCTTGGACTGAGGTTGCAGTGGTGTTCTTCTGATCACGCTTTGAACAAACTGTGAAGACGATGAATTTTGTAGTATGAGATACTACCTTGCAACACTTATTAGGTGGGACAATAGTCAGAATTACCTCTAGTACCCTGTAGAGATGACCCCCCAGAGTAACAATGCCACTACGAGGTCGAGACTCATAAATAGCATGGCACTTCCATATATATGGCTGGACCAAGAGAAAATCATAGACATCCATGAGGAAACATCACATAATACCTCATCCTTGAAGGTTTGAATGTCGTATGACAATCGACACTGTTGGTTGACACGAAGATATCATCCTTGGGGAAGACACCCAATGTTGTATGGCTGCGGGTGTGGTGTTGTCGACAATCCCAACTATTTGACGACCTCTGTTGAGATGAGTTTATTTTGGCTTCCTCTATCAACAATAAAATGCAGCGAGGTCCCCTTCACCCTCATCTATGAATGGAAAAGGTGCTCCCCCTCTTCAAGATCTGTTGGCTCTTCTAGTTGAATTGTTGCGGTCACGACAATAGCAACGAGGTTTGCATCGATGATCTATCTTTTATCAGTATTTTCAGAATCAGATTCTGAATCACGGTTCGACTACTTGTATTTGATTTTTTCCACCAATAACTGTTTTGAGCGACATTCATTGGTGTTGTGCCAGGGGATTTTATGGAAATGGCACCATTTTCTAGTGTCCTTCTTTGTCTTCCCGTGACCCTTCTTTTCTTGTGGCTTAGAATGGTTTTGAGGAAGCTCTTTGTTAGGGTCATCTCTATCATACTTTTGTTGCTGCGGATTTGCAGACCCGAAATCCCATTTGTTCTAGTGCTTGAATTTCTGTTTGATTTTAACAGCATATCGATAAAGAACATCGAGTGATGAGATGTACAGAAAATCCATTTCAGTTTGGATGTATCTGTGTATAGCCCCACGACATTTCAAAACCAGATGTTGCTCGGAGTCTTTGATACCCAACTTGGTGTGCAAGGTATGGAAGGTAATGGTGAACCCCATAACTACTTGGCCTCTCTCTTGCCGCAGTGTGGTCCATCTCATTTATTGGTCCTCATAGTTTCTAATAGGGTAATAATGTTCCTTTATCACATCCATAAAAAAATCCCAAGTGGGCTCGAACCCACATATTCGAGACTCCTCTATGTAACTTTTCTCCCAGTAAGTTTCCCACCAATGTTTGACATGGGGGATAGACTTAAGGAACGTGAATATGATCTTGTGTCTGTAGGAAAAATTGTGAATAGAGAAATAACCTTCTAACAGATTTAACCATTTGTCTAGGGAATCCACATCTACTTGACCTTCAAATATAGGAATATCAAAATTGACATGTACCTTGAAAGGAAAGGTGCCTCCAAAGTGGTTTCTTGATGAATATGTGGCTGATGCTATCACCGTGCGTTGAAGGATGTGGGAAAAATTATCCATCATTTCGTCCCTCTGTCGCGTGAGAGCTTGCTCAAGAAACAGATTGATAGAATCGTCTGCTCTATCGTTTTTATTTTCTTCCACCATTGAGGGTTTCTTGGGTGTGTGAGAGAGATTGTCTTCAAGAGAGACAATCTTGAGACCCAACTTTCTATACTCGGACCTCGTCGGGGACATGCACTGAAAAACAATCAAGAGCAACTTTCTCTAATAACACTGATCCAGATTGTTTTCGTCATGAAATGAGATCGAAGATATAATAAAGAAATGTACAGAGATATCTAGGATATCAATAATATAAAATAAATGTATGAGAGATGAAACCATAAATAGAGAGATACAATAATACACAATTTTCTATTAATGAGCGAAAATGTACAAAGACTGTAAAAATACAGAGTGAAAGACTCGCTAGAATGGTGGAAGCTTATCTTTGAGAATAGATGTGTCTGCTAATCGCATTTGCAAGAAGATGATATTACAATGAGGATCCAAAGGACTTTTTATCATAAATAAAATCCAAAACTCTAACCACGAAACATGAAAATCCAACAGTTTTGTGGACCCCGTTTTGGGTAGTTTGGTGTATCAACTTCTCGAGGGCATAAATTTGGCATATGATCTTTGTTTGGGGCGCACGATAGCTTGTTGGAAATGTATCATCAAGGAGATTCATTTTGGGGGCTCAATTAGAGCCTTTGGCTATCATTAAAAATATTGATCTTGAAAAACCTTCATTTAGGCCCTCAAAATGGCCCTCGAAGTTAAACACTGATAAAAATAATAAATTACCAAAATTGCCAGAAAACTATTTTAAGCCTATTAGAAAAGGTGGGTGGCCACCGATATCCACCTGGATCAATCCTCCCTCCTTAGGAAGAAATGGTATCCATTGCGTTGATTTCCCGAGGGAGAGAGAAAAGCATTTGTTGAATCTACATCTTGATGAGTTTCTTGCCTTGTTGGAGAAGTTGCATTGCTTAGCTTGTTGAAGGTTGTCACGAACCTGTGGCTGGAAGGGTTGGACCTTTTTAACCAATCCGGCCACATGGGATGCCTGTGTGCAGAAGGAATATTTACACTTTTATGTAATCTTTTCGGCATGTTTCCGTTGGACAGAAGGTGATTGGACTGAGGCTGCAGTGGTGTTCTTATGTTCACGCTTTGAACATACTGTGAAGACGCTGAATTTTGTAGTATGAGATACTACCTTACATAACTTCTTAGGTGGAAAAATATTCAGAATTATTGGACAACTGAGAGGGAGGGGTGAATCAGTTGTTACTGTGCTTAAACAATTATGCCCATTTTAAACTCTTTACAGAACACTCAATAACGATCACACTAATGTAGGGAAGTAAGCAATAGAATATTCAACATCAATAACACACATGAAATATACAAAGATAGATATTTCTTGAGGAAACCCATAAAGGGAAAACCCTCTTCTTCTTGATATAATAAGTAATCTTTATTTTCTGTACATTATCATTCTTAGGAGAACCAACTCCCTTTGAGACTACCACCTCTGTTTTACAAGAAACAACTTGTTGAGAGCACCAAATCTATGGTTTCTCTAGTACCCACTAGAAGGAAGCACCAACTCCCTGAGTGTTCCAGCACCAACTGGATGGAAGCACCAACTTCCAGTTACATAGGCACCAACCTGTATAATCAAAGAACAACAGTTCTCCCTTGCACCACCCTACCACCCTGATTTTTCTAGCTGCAACCAGATGGAACCTACGACTCCTTGTGTTCAAGAACCCACTTGAAACTCTGAGGACAACAGTCCTCCCTACCACTCTGAAATATAAATATTTTCTTTCTTGAATTTATCACAGTGATACGGTATTTATCTACGGCTCACCAATCTCATCACTGTTATGCTACATTGCTCTGATCTGCCTGCATCAGTGTCTCTCTCCTCCCATCTGTTGCAATTTCTTTTCTTCTCTTGGATATGCATTTATGTTCCTTTCTTCTTTTGCACTTTATGCTCTGTGTCTTATTTCCATTCTATGCACCATGCCTCTTCTATGGGCTTCGGCTCCTACACACAACATGCTTCTACCCACACCAAACACACTCAAGAACTACTGCATCTCTTCTCTGTTCTGCGTATATATTCTCTGTGTACCAAGTGCATCCTATGCACTATGCTTATGCATCCTCTTCACTACATCATTGATATTCGTTAAATGTCGTTCACTCTGTCTCTTCCTCACGACTGCATGGCTAACTAGCATAAAACAATACCTTCACTTCTTCATTTTGCATCTCTTTCCCATGTCGATTCATCTGCTTGATCATCATACCAACTCTTCATCCTCTCTGGCGATTATGCTGAGTCTGTTCTTCATCAGTGGTCGTTATCCTGAGATTCTTTGACTTCTCTGGCATCTACAATCTTTGACAATTTTCCATCTGTCAGTTGTCTCTATGATGAGTCTTCATTCCTCTAGTAGTTACCTCGAGACTCTTCAGCTCCTCTGGCAATAACCCTGAAGCCTCTTCAATTTATCTAGCAGAAACCATCAGTGGTTTATGGCAGTTACCCAAAGAACCTCTACATGCTCATGCCTTTGGCGCCTTTTTCTTTTCTGAGAAAACTACACAGTGGGCGTTAGCTTTTCTAGCTAAGCCTCTTCCTTTCACATTGTTGCACCTCTTCCTTCACCTTAGTGAGAAAGATAGAGGTGCTTGCAAGATCAGTTGGGTTTGCTAAGCAGGACAGCTGCAAGGAAAAGAGTTAGGGAAAGAAATAAAAACAACAATTAAGAATTAAACTAAGAAATGCAATAACAACTAAATTCATGAGCATAGGGACATAGAAACAAAAAGAACCATAAGACCCATGTCACCAATGATGAGGCTGATCTATTAATGAAGTAATACACCAAGAAGAAAGGGGACTATGAGTCCCTTCTTCCTCCAAGGGAGGGCTCTTGGACCCCCACTAGCAAGCTCTTCTTACAACAAATAAATATGGAAAATGATGAAAGAACTCTTTGCAAATCCACTCAAGGGGTGAGATGGATTGCCCAATGCAATGGTACAAATATGTTCTTGACAAGGATGGAGTCCCCAAGAGAATAGTGGCATCATAACATTACTTTGAATTCCTTGAAAAATGAAGTGCATCCATGGCCTTTTTATAGCATTCCTTTGAGCTACTGTTCAACCAGTTTGTAGTGTGAAAAGAGGCTAATTATAGAGGTGCTTGCTTGCAAGTGTTGGTGTAGACAATTGCAGCACCCTCGAAGGCCATCGTGATAAAGGAAGAAGACAATTCTGCAGATGAACATACTCTGAATAGTAGGCAGTGATCATGGTAATAAGTATCACCGATTATGTGGGCATTGATAGCCCAGCCAAGTTTAGAGGTCTTCGGCAAATGAAAGAACTAACTGCAATAGTCGCAAAGTAAGACCCACTGTAACATGAGAAAGCGTTGGCATCGAATGTTATGGGGGTCAATGACAGCAGGGAGCAATGGTGTTTCACCATGTGTCATCCGAGATCTCTCATTGGGTGGGTAATGAGGATCAAGATACTGTCGCCCTCCTGGAAAACTGTGCTGATGTCGACAAAAAAGGGGGACGCGACTCCCAGAAGCAGATGGCTTCGTGAAATCTACCAGGTGAGGTTAGGAAGTGGAAGAGGTACATGGACGAAGTCAAGATGTAGGAAGACTCAAGACTTCCCTTGGTTGGAGGATATGTGAGATACAAAAGGGCCACAACCATTCAACAAGGTCAAGTGTCAAGGAGACGACAAGACCGGGGATAAGTTGTGCCAGAGGCGGGACAAGGTGAACAAATTCAGAGGGCAGAGGTAAGTGGCCTGTGGGATACTCTGAAGACATGGATGATTCCAGCAAGGGTGGATGTTAAGTAGTGCTCCAACCAAGGGTGACATGGGTTGCGGTTTGGCCAAAAAAAGGGAAGTAGGTCGCCAAAGGTGACGACAAAAAGGTAATGTAGCGACTGGAAATAAAGGCGTTTGTACAATAAATAATGAATAATTGGGGAGAAGTGTACAAATACAGAAGCAGGTGCCTCAGTGTGATATGGGTGGCCCATGTAGGGCATAATTTTCTTAGAGAACTGATGAAGGGTGGGGGCCCCATTGGTGAGTTTCTGTATGAGGTAGGTGAAATGAAGGGAGATTTGCAGATGGGTAAACGGATTGTGGATGAAATGGAGGGTTCATGCTGCTGTGGTGGTGCAACTCGACCATAGAACCGTGGAGAGAGAATTTGGGAGTCCGTTGAGAAAGCTAGAAAAATGAGGAGAAGGAGTATGTGGTTGATTCGTGACATGATGTAAGATTATCGGGACTCCCATCCCTAAAGGATTTTGAAAAACAAAATGAGTGTTAGAAGTGCAAAAAGGTGCTATGAATGGGACAACTCATGTGGGTAAGAATTCTACTGGGTGATAGTACCGAAGATGCAAATGGAGGTGTGGGTGCTGCAGAGCCGGGAATAGGGATCCTAGAGGCAAATGTCAGAGGGTGTGACTGGAAATGTAAGTGCGATACAGAGGGAAAGACTACATGTCAGTGCTGAGTATATACCTGAAGGGGTTGTGCTGATGTATGATGATCAAGTACCTGCACACATGAAAACCAAATACCAGACGTGAACAATATCTGAAGAGAATCGAAGATATGAGCATGTATTTGATAAGTGTGAATATGTGCATGCGTACCTGATCAGGGTATGAAAAAATGGCACCCCGGGGGCTCAGGATGAAAAGAGGCCCAGGGACTGTTGTGATGTAGATGACGGGATGTTGATCCCATGGCTGAAGGCGGATCGAGAAATGGACACCGTGGGCTCCTGGAATGGTGAGTGGAAGTTTGGAAAAAAGGATTATATATAGCTGTAGGGCCCACATTGCCACCTCATTTGTACTTGTTGCTATAGTGATTGGACGAGAAGCATTCAGAGGAGATTGTGAGATTTGGCGAGGACGAGGCACCCGATTGAGGACCCGCGAGCATCAGGTTAGTGGTATGATCATCCTGCATAGAATTAGGATTTCATTTTTTAGGTAGGGGTTGTACGAAGGGCCGTATAGAGGTGTTTAGGGGGTATGGGCCCCACATGCATGGGCAATCCGGTAATAGGCACGCACACGTGTGCGCCTGTCCACCGGATTGATGTGCATGGGAGTGCGGTTATGGGGATTAAGGGCGCGCATGATGGGCATGCCTATTGGTTGAATAGGAACACACATGTGCGCGCCTGTCGGTTGGACAAGCACGCATCTGTGCGAGCTTGTATGGTGAACAGGCGCGCCTGAGAGCATGCATGTGTAGTGAACAGGTGCACACTCATGCGTGCCTATGTAGTGAACATGTGCACATATTTGCACGCCTGTGGGGTGTACAAGTGTGGATGTGTGCGCGCCTGTGGGTGAAAAAACCACGCCGTGGAGGCAAGGTTGATGGGTATAAAATGTGTCTTTTTGATGTTTTTGATTGTCCATGTGGCTGACTTAGGATGGTTTTGTGTTGTGCAGGTGAGATGTGTGCATGATGTCGATTGCTTGGTGAGAGTGGGATTGGTCCCAGCTGTGAGACGCCGTGGCTATTGAGGAGCTAGACGTACGTGTGACTTTGCCAGCCTGTGGGCTACTGAAGTTATTTGAGTCCCCTTGATATGGGCACAGGAGTATCTCCTGCAGTTTCTTATTCGGATGTGGAGTTCAGACCTGTACTGCTTCATAGTGCGGGGAGAGCAGATTCCCTTCACTGCAGTGGAGGATGTGTATTTTCTGATTGGGCTCCCATTTCGGGGAATGCCCCTACTGGTAGAGTTGGTGCTTCCTAGGGATACACCGCTCATGATGGTGGGCCAAAGATATTGTTCAGGGCCGAACTATATGTCTGGCACAGTTGTGAGTATTGGGGTGATGGATGCTCTAGCACATCGATGTATAGCAGCGATGATTGTGAGAGCATACGTTCACTGGTGACACAGCGGATCAGTGGAGGCCAGTTGATGGTGATGGAGAGGGTGTTGGATGACGAGCATTTTGCCTAGGGGCTTACGCTGCACTCCAGGATGGTGGGGTAGTTGGACCACTGTCGGTCCACGAACATGGGAGAGTTTTCCTTCGGGTCCATCCTGGTGGCCTGGTTTCTGGAGAGGGTGCCAATGTTGCGCCCTAGGATTCTATTGGGTGTGCCGGGGGCGCGAGATTCGCGGCTGATGCGGTGGTCGACTGTGTTGCTTCACCATGGTGGTGGTGAAGGTGGCCACTTCTTTACTGCAGAGGTGACGCAGGTATGGCAGTAGATGCCGCAAGTGATATTACGGTACCCCTATGCTAGGGTTGACTTCCGGGATGATCTGGACATAGTGCTACCTCCAGGGGAGGTGTTAGACCACTGAGGTATGTTGATGATGTTGATGTGTATGTTTTTGTATTTTTTGAGATAACATGCCATATGTATATGATGTAGATGTTGATACTCTCTGTTGTTTGTTTGTATGTGCAGATGTGGCACCTCGCGGGCGCGAGGTGGAGTTGCAGAGAGCGCCAGCTCGTCAGGAGCTGGAGAGACTGTCGCGGGGAGAGAGACGTCGGCGTGAGGACACTGCAGTGAGTCCAGCTGAACCAGAGAGGGCAGCTAGGAGACGCCGGTTTGATGACCCTGGTGCTGGTCCATCACACACTCCTCCGACAGCTGCTGGAGTGGATTTTGAGGACATACGTCGTCATCTGGAGGCGATGTTACAAGATGTGCCTGAGGGCATATGGTCTCGCATCTAGGATGAGGGTATCCTGGAGCAATGCGTGGGGGTTCCACCACCATGGTGGGCCATAGTACGACGAGCAGCAGTGGTTGGTGCTGTGATGACCAAACGGCTGCCTCCAAGGCAGGAGGGACCAGTAGGGGGTGGACCACCATCGCCTGAGGGAGGGGCGAGTGGTGGTGGGATGCCACCGCCTGAGGGAGGAGCAGGCGGTGGTGCTCTAGAGGCACCATGAGTGGTGCTCTGTTGATGTATATATATTTTTTGTATATAGGTTGGTGAGCCCATTTTTATACCGAGGTGCTTCATTGGCCTGCGGATAGTTGTATTTTTTGTATGTAAACATTTGGATGGCATTGTGGACCTTCCGATATATACATGAGTATGCATTTTTGAGATATATGTGGTGTTTACATGTGTTTTGTTAATGTATTGATGATGTTTAATCTATATATGTGATGACAATTTATATGTTTATGTATGTGTAGAGGTAGCTTGATGTGATATATGCCAGTCTAACACAATATTAGCTAGGTTATCCGTAATTTGATTCAATTGTCTTGGAATATGTGTAAATGTAATGGAATCAAAATGTCGAGATAAAAGTATAACCTGCAGCTATTTGCAAAAGAGGCAAGGATCACGGACGTTGTACACATTGTTGAGTTGGAGTATGACTAGTTGAGAGTTGAGGAAGATGCTAAGGTGACGAATATGATGATGTTGGGCATCGGCCAGGAGGTCGATGACGGTGGTGTATTCATCTTGGTTCTTGGTTGCTGAACCCAAACATATGCCACTCGAATGGAACATTTCATGTGAGGGGGTGTAGAGAGCCCAAGCGGCCGAAGAGAGATTTTGTGTCCAACGGCTGGTGCCGTCGGCGTAACAGATGTGGTAGGCTGGTGGAGGAAGCATCTGTCAATAGCACAAAGGATAGTTTAGACATGAGGGATGGAAAAAAGATTAAAAACGCTATAAAAGAAATAACCTAAAGTAGAATGACTACGTTTAAGCATAAAATTTCTTTAAATACAACCTGTTGACAGGTTCTTTGAGAGAGAGGCCTTTGGGGGAGGCCAGGATGTATGCGCCTTTGGTGAGGCAATGTTGGATAATGTATGGGCCATGACAGAGTGACTCAAATTTGCCATGGACAAAGGTATCATGAGTGATATCGTAAGCCAGGACGAGGTCACCTTCGCGAAATGAGCGAAGGTTGACATGTCGATCAAAGGAAGCCTTGGATCATTTTTTAGCTTTCTCGTTGTTCTGTAATGAAGATCGACGATCTTCATCCAGAGACTCTAAGTTTAGAAAGTGCTGCTCCATTGGAGCAGTGTTGGGTAATAGCTCAATTGCGGTGCGTAAGGTGGGAATTTCGCACTCGATGGGAAGAGTGGCCTCGACCCCATGGACTAGATGGAATGGTGTGAAACCAGTAGCTATTTTCACAGCCGTACGGTAAGCCCATAGCACAAAAAATAACATATGATGCCAATTGGTTTTGTGTTTATTAACCATGCATTGTAACATGGTCTTGAGGACTTTGTTAACTGCTTCGACCTGTCCGTTAGACTGAGGGTAATATGGTGAGGCAAACTCGTGAGAGAATCCTAACCGAGATGAGAGTTCGACGAAGATCTCATTCTCGAAGTATTTCCCATGATCCAAAATGAGTTGGAGGGGTACTCCAAAGTGGGATATGACGTGGTTAAAGAAAAAACATGCTACAATGTCAGTGGTGTTTTTGAAGGTGGGCATAGCTTCTGCCCATTTGGTGAAGTAATCGACGGCGACAACAATGTATTTGTGACCATTGCTGGAGGGGGGATTACAAGTCATGAAGTCAATGCCCCATTTACAAAAAGGGTCGGCAGTGATGAAGGGATGAAGAAGAGAAGGGGGAGCTCGGGATTTATCGGCGTAGAGCTGACATTGCTCACATCATTTCACGGCGTGAATGCAATTGTGAAACAAGGTAGGCCAAAAGTAACTGGCTCGGATAATCTTCTGAGCAGTGGATATGCTTGACAGATGGCCCCCACATGCGCCGCTGTGGCAGTCATTTAAAACTCTATTGGTCTCATCAATAGTCAAGCATCGCCTAAGAATGGTGTCGACTCCCCGTCGATATAGGATGTCTTCGATGAGGAGGTAGCGGGGGGCCTAATGTCGAATACGATGATGATCATCTCATGAAAGGTGGTTACTGAACTTTTGAGTTCGGAGGTAGACGAGGATGTCGACGTACCAAGGGTCATACGAAGTGATGTAAAAGAGATGTTCGTTGGGAAAGTCAGTGTTGACGGGGGTACTGGTGGTGTCAGAGGGGAGGGTCGTGACAAGTTCGGCGAGAACAAGGGCCTTTTTACTCTTAGGTGTTGAGAACTTGAGGTTTTAATCCTGAAGGATAACGATCCATTGAGAAAATTTTCCATTAACTTGTCGACGAATGAGAAAGTACTGTATAGGGTTGGAATCTACGATGACCTTTGTTGTGCGAAGCAGAATGTAGTGGCGCAGTTTCTGGACTGCGAGGATGACTGCAAGAGCAAGTTTCTCTTTGTGTTTATACTTTAAGGGTGGTCCTAAGAGGTTTTTACTAACGTAATAAATGACATGCTCACGATTACCTAGCTAGACAAGAACTCCTGGTACTGATATAGATGATGCTGATACGTAGAGGATATAGTTGTGATTATGTCAGGTGCACTAATTAAAGGTGCGTTTGAGAGTGTGGTTTTAAGATCGTCAAATGACTGTTGGGCATGGTCATCCCAGTGAAAAGGGATTTCACAACATAGTAAGCGAAGGAAACCATGTGCGTGTATGGCTTAGTTTGGGACAAAGCGTCTAAGAAAGTTAGCTTTGACCTGTAGACTCTAAAGTTGTCGTAAATTCTGAGGAGGTGGAATTTCGATGATAGCTTGGACTTTGAGGGGGTCCACGGTAATACCGCTTTGGGAAATAATAAATCCGAGGAGGCGCCCTACGGTGACACAGAATACACACTTGAGAGGATTCAAGCGGATGTTGTACTAACGACACCATTGAAAGATGATTCGTAAATCATCAAGACGCTGTGTGCATTTCTTGGATCGAGCTGTGAGGTCATCCAAGTATGCGAGGATGATATGAGCCATATCGTGAAAGATGTATGTCATAGCCCATTGGAAAGTTGTGCCGAAAGTCTTTAAGACAAAAGGCATGACATGATATGCAAAATTACCCCACGGGGTAGTGAATGCGGTTTTATATTGATCGGCGGGGTGAATTTGAATTTGATTATAACTAGAGAATCCGTCCATAAAGGATAGAGCCTCGTGGCCTGCGCAGTCGTCGATAATTTGATCGATGAAAGGCATTGGAAAGTTATCTTTGGGACATGAGTGATTGAGATCGTGAAAGTCGGTGCAAATGCGAATAGTGCCCTGTTTTTTGTTAACGGGTACAGGGTTGGAAACCCATGAGGCATAGGCGATGGGGTAAATGAACCCGACAGCACGTAATTTGTCAATTTTGGCTTTGATGGCCGCGGCTTTGGATAGGTGTAGCGGTCGTTGTTTTTAGTGAACTGGTGTAATTTCGAGCCAGGTGTCGATGCGATGTTCGATGATAGAGGGATCGAGGCCAGGCATTTCCATGTAGGACCAGGCAAAAATATCTCAATATTCTTGGAAGAGGGCTTTATATGCGGTGATTTCCTGAGGAGTGCAAGCAGATCCAATGGTGATTTCTTCGATGATGCCATTTTTGATGGAAATGTCAATTTTAATGGTTGGGGAAATGTTGGCCATGTTTCCTTCTTCAAAAGCATCAGGGGCGAGAATGGGGTTTTTGAACTAGTTGATAGGCCCTGATGGGATAAAATCCTTGGTTTTGACCGCGTAAATGGGGTTTTGGTTAGGAGGCACGGAGGCTTCCTGTGGAGAGAAGAGTGCATGGTGGTGTAGCGCATCCCAGGGGAGGTCTGGGTGGTTTAATTCTTCGAGTATTTCTTCGTCGCATTGGAAGTGACGGGAATAAAAGGGGTCATGAGGGGTGATATCGGTGACGGTGTTTGTGTGGTTGCCCCCTGGTGAAGAAGCAGGGGGGAAAATGTTAGGAGATGGTGAGGGTTCACTCGACATAAACCATATATTGAAGTACTGAGGGGTACCCATGGTAGTTGGGTGTAAAATGTCCATAGGGGAATGAGTGGGAGAGTTGGGGGGATTGGGGGGTGAATCCTCAGATAAGTCATCTAAGAACCATGGAGGTGTTGGAAGGGCCTCGAGTTCGAGAGAAATGACATGAATATCTACTAGTGATGAGGTAATGTCTATGATTGCCTATGTGGGCCGTTGAAGCAGGGTCAATTGGTGTTGCCTATATTCAAGGATCATAGGAAACTGGTATGTAAAATGAGCTAATGAATCGCAGAGAGAGAAAGGGCGTCTCATATGTTCATTGAATGAAGTGGTGACATACCGGATGTCAGTGATATAGGTGGAGGAGGATGTAGCAGGACTAGGGTTGCTCTGGAATCTCTGGCATACTGCGGCTAATGTCTACCAAAAGCGTGGCAGTGTTGGGAAACAGTGGGTGTAATGGACATATTCTGAACATATAGCACAAGCGAATTTGGTCTGAAACCCTTTATTACTGGAAGGGGGGGTGGTAGTGGCAGGACTGGTCGTAGTGGCGAGTGTTGGGGGAGTGATATTGAGTGGGATTAGATTCCATAACTCGAGTAGAGATGGGCAGTTATTGGTTTGGTGTCCCTCCTTCTCACATAGTGCGCAAGGAGGTTGGATGCGTGGAGGAAGTGGAGCTGTGGGCTCCTTTTTCTTTCTCCTGCCCCCAGATCTGGTAGGGGGGTTAGTGAGTGGGGATGTGGTGGGATTAAGGATGGGAATCGTCATGGGGATTCCTTATTTTTTGGGGGGGAGTGATGGTCGAGGGACCATATTTGGTGGGTGTAAATACCAAACTAGGATTGCTAACACCATATTAGGTAGGGTGAGCGTTGCAGCTACCTGAAAAGATTCGATGCCTGGTGGAGGGTAAAAGAAGGGAATTTGGGTGATGGCTTGGGGAAATGTCTCCCAAACTGGGATATGTCTTTGGGGATAGGTGGAATCGTGGACTGGTGGGGTCAACGAGTGTCCAGGAGGTTTGGGAGGGGGGGGGTTCTGTGATGAGTGGGACATCAGATATGATAGAAGCCTCGGTAGGAGGAAGGGTATCCTCTGTGTGAGTTTCGTTAGATGATATGACACATACTTGATTGGAAGGATGAAGGAGTGGTGGTTCTCCATGGTAAGTTCCTAACAAGGATGGATCTTTGAAAATCCCAAGACCCATATCAACGAGTGGATATGTGTTGTGGCTTGTGTGAATGAGAGGAAGAATGTTATCGATGTTGGCAGATGGATTAG
>JZKD02S1902065.1:140956-152075 GCA_000966675.3 Picea glauca | reverse complement strand
CTATTAAGGTTTTGAATTTTTTTTAAGTGAAATATTCCTAAGCCTATTAATATTCTTAAAAGAGAAGTTTGCTTTTAAAATGTTTTAAAAACGAGAGTGATTAGGTGGGGTTTTTAAATGAATTAAACTAAAAGAAATTTGAGATACTTTTTTACAAGGATTATTACTGTTAATTGTGAATCAGAGGGAGCCAATTTTCACTTAACTCTAACCCATTATCTCTGTTCAGGTTGCTAGGGTGTTTACGGATTTCAATGGCTTCTCTAACACGATGTTTGAAGAAGTGATTTTCTTTGGCGAGAATTTTGGTGTCTTCTAAGCAGATATGGTGTCTTGTTTTAAGGGAGTGTTCAGCTAGGGCGGAGGTGCGGATGCGTTCGTTCTTAATGTCAGCTCCATGTTCTTTTATCCTAATCTAGAAGGAGCGACCAGTTTCACCGATGTAGCTATATCTTTACCGAGTAGAGAGACAAGTGATCTAAGAAACTAGTCAAGACACTGTTGCTCGGTGGTTTCTGCTTTGCACAAACTACATCGCCTACGCCACTCGTGAATGTGGTCAGTGATATGTGTGGCTGAGGTTTGTTTGAAATTAGAAAGTAGTTCTAGACCATTTTCGTGGCAAATGGGTAATTGGAAGAAGGTCAAGAATGTTTTGGCCAATGACTCAAAAGTTGCGTGGGACCCTGATTTTTCTTCTACATACCATTTGGTCGATGGGCAAGTGAGTGTGTGTTGAAATAATCGCAGTCTGATGGAATCATACATAATGATATTGGAGGAGCACCATAGGTGAAAGGTCATGGCATGGTTGGCAAGGTCATTGCCTACCTTTCCTTCGAACTTTGGTATGTCTGGAGGTAGTTTGGTGGGCAATGCAGGCCATGTGGGGTCATGCAATATAGGATCATCGGTGAGTTTGTTGAGATTCAGTATGTTGAGAGAGGCCAAATATGGCATCTGTAGTTGGGGGGGGAGGATTAGCTCCGGCCATGGTGTGAGTGTGTTGTGAACCTGACCCTTGAGGGGGGCTAGGTGGGTTGGTGCTTCCTCCTTGAGAGGAAGTGGGTCCCCCACTTTTGTGTAAAGGAGAGCGAGTGAACGGATGGCCTTGGGAAGTGGACCCAAGTAATGTAGAACCAAACAAAGCTGATCCTAAAACAGTAGCACTCACAAGAGTGTGTGAAGGAGGTGTCGATGAGTGGGCAAGACCAGACACTCCCTCTAAGATAGGAGGGAGGTTTAGCAAGCATCGTGAACGACGGGAGTTTTGTGGTTCCCCTATGATGTCCAACTATCTACATGAATGTGTGCAAAGAGTGGTGAGAGTAATATAGAAACAAGAGCCTTTCCGTTGAGTGTTACACAATATATATATCCAAATCAAACTGTAATCAAATGTGCATCATACATAGAATGTGTTTTGAAAAAGAAGCATATGTATGGGTAAGTGGGTTTTGTCTGCGTGGGGAATAAAAAAAAATAAAAATGCTCGTCTCCTAGAAGACGTAACGTCCTTCCTCTCGAATAAAACTGGACCTTCCAATAGTACTCAACAGTGGGGTCTGAAGTCACTGGAAGAGAAACTAGTGAAGGATGAAATAATTGGTTATAATGAGGGGTAAAGGGGGCATATCCCAAAAGAGCTGGTGATATTTCTCAATAGCCACACAAAATTCAATCAAGGTGCAATTGCAGCCCACAATTGCCACCTGGGTAGATGTCCTAAAATTTGGTCACTAGGTACCTCGGTCAAAGTGCAACATTTAGATTTTTGGCCTAAGAAATGGGTCATGGGTTGGATCCCGTCCAAGAGGTGGGTGCCTCAAGGGGGGACGCACAGAACAATCGGACCTCGGCCTTCAACCCTTCATGGGTATCTCCCTTCCTTATGGTATTAGGAACACTTGACTTGGAGGATTTTCAGTTCCCTATTTGACAACTTCTATGGTTTTGATGATGTGAGAACCATATAACGGGGAGTTATTTGGATGCCTATCCCCGAGATCCTACCTAGACTAAAAAATTTCTTTTGGCACCTCCTGTGGAGGAAAACTTAGTGAGTTTTTAGAATGATTTTAGATGTAGTTGTTTTGGGAAGTTGGGGGTGCAAACCAACCTCGTTGATTTAAAATGGGAGTGGATAGTTTCATCAAGAAAAGGGTGGGGTATTTTCGAAATCCCTTTGGAGGAAACTTACTTTGACCTTCACGTTTCAAGAAAAAGCTATGTGAGTGATAAGTGACTTTTGTGTGTGGGTGAAAGTGTGCCAATTTTTTTAGTGAATTAGATGTCACCTTCCTGCATGTGGACTTCGCTTGGTCCTTACAAGTGCTTGATTACCTAATTAACTAAGTGCCTTTGGTACAACCTTGCGTAATTCAAAATCCCCTAGGAAGCTAGCATGTGGACTTGTGGGTCCGTTACTATCCCTTTAACTCCCTATTGTGATGTAATCTAAGAAAACCTTTGAAACTATCCTAGATTGATCATGTGGGCATGTATGGGCCCGTTACAAAACCTTTAAACTTCCATAGTGATTTGATCTAAGAAAGCAAAATTCAAACACTATCCTATCTTTGTAGCATGTGGGCATGTATGGGCCCGTTACAATATTAAGATGTGTTTGAAAAAGTAAACTAAGAGGAGTCCCAAGAAGGGTTGTTGTCCTCTCCTAAAGGTTTTAATGTTCTTAAGGGAGATGAAATTGTTCCACAATCTTTTTCTGATTCTCTAGATCGCTTGGAGGCGCGAGAGAAGATCATACTAAGCGATTGTTATTCAACTTCTAGTCCCAATGCAAGTTAAATGTGATTAAAAATGATTTCCAACTTATCTTGTGAGTCAAAATAAGCCATCCATGTGGCAAAAAGAAAAGAAGGGAAATTGATTTTATCCTCCTAAGTGCCTATGTGTTTTTGACTAACCCCTTTATATGATGAGGGGACTAAGTGTGGTGTAGATTTAAAACATGATTGAAATCATTTCTAAGAAGGAAAATGGCCTTCCCCACATCTCAACAACTTTACAATGTGAATTTTTTGCACAGATGCGCGGGTCTCAGTGGAGACAGAGGCACACAGAGCGCATGCGCGTGAACAGAGACAAGTCAATAGGTGCACGTGCATAGAACATAATTGTGATTCAGGTGCATGTGCGCACGATGCGCGTTTGTGGGCCTAAAAACCTGCGCATATATGACACACGACCGAGAATGAAAAATCCAGATGGATTTCTCTCAATTCAACTTGGAATTGGCTGGTTGGTAGGTCGGCTTAGGCTGGTTATTGCACCTGCAAGTTAAACAAACTAAAAGAAGAGAAAGAAAAACCCAAATGGGGTAGGAAATTGATACCTTTCCCCAATGGAGTTGCCAATCTGTTGCGCCTCTTCCGTCACCTTAGTGAGAAAGATAGAGGTGCTTGCAAGCTTAGTTGGGTCTGCTGAGCAGGATAGCTGCAAGGAAAAGAGTTAGGGAAAGAAATAAAAACAACAATTAAGAATTAAACTAAGAAATGCAATAACAACTAAATTCATGAGCATAGGGACATAGAAACAAAAAGAACCATAAGACCCATGTCACCAATGATGAGGCTGATCTATTAGTGAAGTAATACACCAAGAAGAAAGGGGACTATGAGTCCCTTCTTCCTCCAAGGGAGGGCTCTTGGACCCCCACTAGCAAGCTCTTGTGCATTCCTGTTCCGCGCATGTGCGCGTGTGCCCAGTGTCTTCATAGCGCTCTTCAATTTTTCACTACTTTGTATAGTTTTTTACCCTTTTATGAATTCTTTGGTGTTAATTCAGGTCCATGGATGACTTCGTCACTATTTGACGATGTTGGGTTCTTGTAACCATGTGCGAACGAAATTTCAGTGATAACACACATGACCACGGGTTGTGATCAAATGCTTATCCAAAAGGTGCTTCGCAATCTTGGTGATCTCCGATGTGAAGCCTAGCGACGTGATATCTCCTCCCTTAATCCTTTGACGATGTGACCTCCAGCTGTGACCAGGGGCCAAGAAAAAGGGTGCTTCATGATTTCATGTATCGTGAACTCCTATTGTGAGTTACCTCGATTCTCCCAACTCGCGATCGTGAAGAGAAGCTTAGAAACATGCTAGCTCTTCCTTTAACCTTTGTTGATGTGATGATGTTTATGACCATGGTCCAAACATATGAGCGATTCATGATTGGTGAGCTTCTGAACTTCGTTGTGCCTGATCAACGACCCACAACATTTCTCAATCAATGGTCCAGATCTCTCCTTCGCACTTCGCGATTTTGTGACTCGCAATGTCGAGTGTTTGAGCAAGAGCCAACCCTAACTCTTCCAACTCTCGATTCCTGATTCAACTCTCTATGTCATATCAATGACCCAAAACCTTATGTGATCCAACGGTCCAGATCTTATCGAGATTTCACGTTTCAGGAAGTTGGAGGATTACTCACCTTTAACTAGTCTAGTTTGCGAGTCAACGAAATGCTGATCTCTTGCCACATGTCCTCTCTCGAAGGACTGTCAGTATTTACCATGTGATCTTGGAATAATTTCTCAATTTCAAAGGGCTCAAACTTTGATCCTTCTACGAGTCTTGATGACTTTGGGTCTCATCTGCGTTTCTGAGAACGTAAATCACTACCTCTTGTGAGATTTTATCTTTTCATAATGTGCCTGTAATCATTCCATCGTTGTTGTTGTTCTTTCCTATAAACATGCCATCAATGTTATTGTTCTTTCCATCAATGACAAGCACACTCTGCCTGTAAACATGCCAACATCGATGTTGTTCTTGCCATCAATGACAAGCACACTCTGCATGCAAACATGCCAACAATATCCCCCCTTTGGCATTGATGGCAACACTGAATGGCTACACTATTCTGCTTAGACCTCCAACTGTAGCATCCACACCTTTTCTCCACCTTTGGCATCAATGTCAAAGAAAACATGCTCCCCCTGAGCTGTTGCAGGATTTTTCGAAGGTATCAGATATTCAACCAACACATACTCCCCCTGACAGGATGGACTATTTTAGCTTGATAACAGGGTCACGCCTAACTTCTGGCATAGATACTCAAACTGAGCTTGTGCAAGCGATTTAGTGAAGATATCAACAATCTGATCTTTGGATGGAATATAGTGCAAATAAACCAGAAATTTGGTTACATGTTCCCTCAAGAAGTGATACTTGATGGGTATATGCTTGGTCTTGGAGTGAAAGACAGGATTCTTGGACACACTAATTTCACTAGTATTATCACAATGGATTGGGATCAGTGCAATATAATTTACCTCCAAGTCTGCAAGTGTCTGAATCATCCACGACACTTGCGTACAACAGGTGGCAACTGCAATGTATTCATCTTCTGTAGTTGATAAGGAAATGGAACCTTGATTCTTTCTCAACCATGATACAAGGGAATCTCCTAAGAAGAATGCACCTCCACTTGTGATTTTGCTTTCATACACGCAGTTATGCCAATCAACATCTGAATAGATTGATAGTTGAAAATTATGATTCCTAGGATACCATAGCCCATATTTCATTGTTCCTTGCAAGTCTCTAAATATTCTTTTGACAGCTAACAAATGACTCTATTTAGGTGCAACCTGATACATTCCTACCATTCCAACAACACGCATTATGCATGGATGAGATACTGTGATATACAATAAGTTTATTATCATAGACATATATGAACTCTGATCAACATCAGGTGAGTCATCATCCTTGCTTAACTTACATCCAGTGACCATAGGTGTGACCATAGGTGTGCTCATAGGTTTAGAATATTCCATTTGAAACCTTTTCAACATTTCTTTTAGATATTTTTCCTGAGAAAGAAATATCCCTTCAGACCTCTCAGTAATTTGCAGACCAAGAAAAAATGATAGTTCCCCTATCATAGACATTTCAAATTCAGACTGCATGGAAGAAGCAAACTATTGTACCAATGATGCATTATTATTGCCGAAGATGATGTCATCTACATAGACAAACACAATGAGAAAATCATTACCCTCTGTTTTGATATATAGATTGTTGTCAATTGTTCCTCTCTTGAACCCTTTGTCTTGAAGATATGTATCCATTCTGTCATACCAGGCACGAGGAGCTTGTTTCAACCCATATAAGACTTTCTTCAACTTGCAGAAAAAGTCAGGGTTATCTGACAGCTGGAAACCCTCTAGTTGTTCCATATAGACTTCTTCCTTTAGATATCCATTTAGAAAAGATTCCTTGACATCCATTTGATATACTTTAAACTTTTTATGGCAAGCATAGGCAAGAAACATTCTAATAGCTTCTAATATTTCTACGGGCGCAGATGTTTCATCAAAATCCAGTCCTTCTATTTGAGCATATCCTTTGTATACCAATCTAGCCTTATTTATTACAATATTTCCTTTCTCATTCATCTTATTTTTGTAGACCCATTTTGATCCTATTAAATTTTTATTTGTTGGCCTAGGAACGAGTTGCCAAGTGTCATTCTTTTCAATCTAGTCCAGTTCCTCATTCATTGATTTTAAACAATTTTTTTTTTACTGACCTCATTAAAATTATTGGGTTCCACCATGGATATGAAGGCTATATGTGATTTCTTGGTGTCTTTGATTATCCTCCTCCTGGTTTGTACACCTTTGTCTTTCTCACTAATTATCTGACTTGCAGGATGATTCTTTTGAGTAATTCTGGAGGAAGGATTTGATGTTATCTGTTGATTTGAGTCTGCCTGAGTATTTGCATCTTTATCTTACTTAGAGTCTTCTTTTTATGATTCTTGGACCTGTTCATCTTCAACATCAGCAATGTCTTCTGTAGCTGACTCAATATTGCTCACCTCTCTTACTGAGACTCCTTCATCAAACTTTACATCAATGAAATCAACTAATTTATGCAGCCTCTTATTATAGCATCTATATCCTTTACTATTTGTAGCATATCCTAAGAATATTCCTTCATCATCCCTGTCATCATACTTGCCAAGGTTTTCATTATTATTCTTTATGTAGCACTTACTCCCAAAGACTTTGAAGTGTTTGATTGAAGCAGGTCTTCCATACCACATTTCATAAGGTGTCTTGTCGCTGTGTGGTATGAGGTGGGATTTGTTAAGAACATGGAATGATGTGTGTATTTCTTCTACCTAGTAGGTTTGACCAATGTTCTTCTCATTCATCATTGACCTGGCCATTTGCTGAACTGTTCTGTTTTGCCTCTCAACTTGTTGTGGGGTTCCTGGGATTGTGTATTCTCTTTTGATCCCGTGTTTATCACATAACTCCTTGAAATCACTTGACATAAATTCTCCTCCTCTATCTGATCTCACAACCTTTAATCTGTTGCATGTTTGATTCTCAGTTAAATCCTTAAATATTTTAAATTTCTCAAATGATTCATCTTTTTCTTTGAGGAAAGCAACCCAAGTGAGTTCAAAGTAATCATCAATGATAAGCATGAAGTATTTTTCCTTCCCTATGTCTTCCTGTCTTTATGGTCCACATAGATCCATATGAACTAATTGGAGTGGTTTCTTTGTTGAAGTAGAGTTATTGGATTTAAATTGTTTCCTGGTTAGCTTTCCTACTTGACAGGGTTTACACATAGAATATTGTGGATTTGATATTCTTGGAATATTTTTTACTGCATCAAGATTTTTGAGCTTGATTAAGTGGTCAAAGTTTAGATGTCCAAGTATCCTATGCCATAACCAAATCTCATCATGTTTTCTTAGATGACACTCTTCTCTATCTTCTTTCAGCACATATACATTATTATTTGTCCTTATGCCTTTAGCCACCACTTGTCCTGAATTTACAGACTTTATCTTACAATCTTTAGAAGTGAACACCAATTCACATCCTCTGTCATACATTTGACTTACACTGAGAAAATTATGCTTCATCCCATCTACAAGTAGGACATCATGGGATTTTCCTTTGCCATTACTTAAAATCACCATCCCTTTACCCTTGATTTTACCTGGTTCATCATTTCCAAAGGTCACATTTCATGTTTTTCCTTTACTTATAGACATAAACTTATCCTTGTCTCCATTCATATGCTTGGAACATCCACTGTCTATATACCAAGGGTATTTTTGTTTTTGAGTTGAAAGTAGTAGACCACAATTTTCACTATCTTTCTTTTTCCATGTGCTGACGTTTTTAACTAAGGGTTTTATCTTTGTATCTATTTTGTAATTCTTCAAATGGCATTTTTCAGCTTTGTGCCCGAAGTTATGACAGTTATAACATTCGAGCTCATTGTTCAGTAGGTCAAAGTGATTGGTTCTACGTTTTCCATTCATTGGCTGCTTAGTTCTATGTTGTAAAGATTGTTTATTTCTTGACCTCCTCAGTTGCATGTCTCTAAACTTAATTTCACAATTTGCAATCTTATGACCAAAATTAGAACAGTAAAAGCAGTTACCATAGAAGAAATTTTGATACCTGAAGGTTGGCCTTCTTCTTTGCAATTGTTTCTCACTCTTTTGACCTCTTTGTTTTTTATCAGGGATCATCTTGTCTTTATTATATTTTGGTGACAAAGTACTCTCATGATCTGATTGTTTGTTGACTTGGAACTTGATCATCTTTACTGGATCTTTTCTTTCTGTCTCTTTGTTTCTTGAACCATTTACATAGCCTAAACTAGTCTTCAACAAAGGAGATCTCTGTTTGTTCAGAATGCCATTTAGTTCTATTGAGGCTTTAATGCTTGGAAGATTTTGGAGATACAATGCTTTAAACTTCTCCATCTCTTTTCTGGTTTTTACTACCTCTTCTTCCAAGGCTTCACATCTTGCCTTATTTTCAGATAACTGTTGTTTCAGAATGTCCTCTATCTTGTTTGCCTCTTCTAACTCCACTTTTAGCAGGACAAAGTCTTCATTAGGTTTTTTAGCATTCTTTTCAAACTGCATCAACAACTGTTTTTGTTTTCTCTTCTTGAGTCTGAGTTTGTCAATCTCTTCTAAGGCAGTAATTAGTTCACCTTCCAAGTCAACCACAACTTCTTCATCATTAACATCACTTCCTGTGATTTTATTATCATAATCCTATTTTTCCATTATCTTAAAGTCATTAATCTTATCTTCACAAGAAGAGTCACTATATGTGTCTCCTGAAGAGACATCATTGTTTACACATAAGCTTTTCTTTCTACCAAATCTTTTGAATTTGTACTTCTCTTCACCTTCATAGTTCTGGTCCTTCTTCTTGTGTGGACACTTAGATGAAAAGTGACCTCTCCTTCCATAGTTAAAACATTTGAAGGGAAACTTGCCTTGGTACTTGCCTGATCCTTTCTTTAGTATTCTCACAAATTTTTCTTCAATTTCATCAGGCTCAGAATCCTCATTCTTATCTGCTTTAAATGATGTGTATCTAGAGGTGGGTTTATCTTTAACTACCTTCAATTCATATGTAGTCAACATTCCTAGAAGTTGATCAAAACCCAAATATTTTATATAATTAAGTTGTTCTATAGCAGAGAACTTCATCGGGTTGAACCTATCTGGCAAAGATCTCAAAATTTTCTGAACTAAAGAGGGTTCCTCAATTTTTTCACCAAGTGCTTTCATTGCATTTACTAGTTATTCAACTCTCAAAAAGTAATTCCCAACAATTTCATCCTCTTTCATCTTTAGCTGTTCAAACTATACTCTGTATTTTTGAAGCTTGGCGTGCTTTACCTTCTCATTACCTTCACAACTGCTAATGAGTTTGTCCCACATTTCTTTGGAAGTTTCTAAGTGCATAACTTTTACAAATTCTGCTTCTGCAAGCCCACTCAGAATAGCATTCATAGCCTTAGCATTGAAGTTGAATTCTAGCTTTTCATCCTTATTAGCTAGTACAACTGGCTTTACATAACCAATCTCTACCACATCCCAGACATCTACACCTAAATCCATTATGCACCTAAATCCATTATGTAGGTTCTCATCCTAACTTTCCAGAAGGCAAAGTTTGTTCCATTGAACATGGGGGCCTTATTGGTTGAAGTTCCTTCATGGATTGACATGTTTAAGCTTATTGATTGTTTGGCTCTAAAGATGTCCTAAAATATAACCTCTATGCATCATCCAAAGGTAGGTGCTAGCACAAGCGTTTGACTTATCGCCTATGTAGGTTCTTACCTTCTGTTTTCAATACCCGTCCTCCAGAGATGCAACCCTTGCAAAGGCACAACAATCGTAACAAAATGAACAACAATCATTCTGTTCAAATGAACATCAAAAGGAACAACAATCGTAACAAAAGGAACAACAATCGTTTCGTTCAAATGAACAACAAAAGGAACAACAATCGTGACAAGGGAACGATAGTCATTATATTGGGCCAAAATAATGTTGTATTAATTGAGTTGTAGTACTTGCCCAACTATCTAATTTGTCAACTCGGGGTTCGTAAATTGACGAAGCACACACAAAGTATATGCAAGATTGAAGAGGGACTAATCTAATTTAATTTTTAAGCTACAACTGAAATTGAATCATTAATCTAACACATGAATGAAATAAAATAATTAATCTAACACACGACTGAAATTGAATCATTAATCTAACACATGACTGAAATAGAATCATTAATCTAACACACAAATTGGAATTGAATTAATCTAGTTGTGTAAATGAAATTAATCTAGGAATGGGAAATTGCATGAAGGAAATTAATCTAGAAATGGAGAACTACATGAAGGAAAAACAGATACAACAAGTGAAGAGTTCAATAGCACAACAACATAGGAGAGCTCTCACCAATGAAGCAATCTTACATTCAATAATCAAATCAATCTTCATAACAAAATAATGAAAGCATGAAAACCAAAACCTCAAATCAAAGATAAGAATCCCTTTCTCTTTCGAATCCTAATGACTACTCTGATTCTAATTACATAATCTAACTGCATCCTCTAATTCCTATTCTACTTGAATCCTCATGAAGAGAGAGCACTCTGTTTTATACATGAGAGCCTTGAAGATAATATAACCATCTCATTATTACAGATCCACTTTTCTCTCAACCTATTTCCCATTATTACAAAATATAATCCCTTCAAATACTCACACATATCTCTCATATATCTTGGATAAGATATTC
>JZKD02S1902065.1:121087-138908 GCA_000966675.3 Picea glauca | reverse complement strand
TAATGAATAAATTTTGAATGCTAATTGATGAGTTTTTGTGCAAGAGGGAAGTTTTCGGAAAAAGAGCCCCACACTCATTCACCCCCCCTCTAAGTGTGGTAGGTGTGTCCAACAATTCCTATACATTACAAAGCTCACACATATTTGAGATATATATGAAAACATGTCAATTTTCTAACATTTAATCACAAATTCCCTTTTAATACTAAAATGAATAAAGTGGAGAACAATACGGTGAAACCCAAGTATATTTATGGAAATGATGTCATGAAAGGTTAATGGGGCGATGAAATGTGAAGAATGATGAAGAGAAATGTGGATGAAAATAGGACATTTTTGAGCCCCAACACTGATCTACCTTTAGATAAAAGGACTCAGTTCTGATACCAATTGTTGGACAACTGAGAGGGGGCATGAATCAATTGTTACTGTGCTTAAACAATTATGCCCATTTAAAAATCTTTACATAACACTCAATAACGATCACACTAATGCAGGGAACTGAGAAATAGAATATTCAACATCAATAACACACATGAAATATACAGAGATGGATATTTCCTGAGGAAACCCATAAAGGGAAAAACCTCTTCTTCTTGATATGATAAGTAATATTTATTTTATGTACATTATCATTCTTAGGATCACCAACTCCCTTTGAGGCTACCACCTCTGTTTTACAAGCAAAAACTTGTTGAGAGCACAAAATATCTCGTTTCTCTAGCACCCACTAGAAGGAAGCACCAACTCCCTGAGTGTTCTAGCACCAACTGGATGGAAGCACCAACTTCTAGTTACACAAGCACCAAACTATGTAATCAGAGAACAATATTTATCCCTTGAACCACCTTGCCACCCTGTTTTTTCTGGCTACAACTCCCTATGTTCAAGCACCCACTTGAAACTCTGAGGACAACAGTCCTCCCTAGCACCTCCCTACCACCCTGAAATATAAATCTTTTCTTTCTTGAATTTATCACAATGATATAGTATTTATATATGGCTTACCAGTCTCGTCATTGTTCTGCTACACTACTCTGCTCTACCTACATCAGTGTCTCTCTCCTCGCGTCTGTTGTGCTTTTTGTTCTTCTCTCAGATATGTATTTATGTTCCTTTCTTATTCTGTGCTTTATGCTCTGTGTATTCTTTCCATTCTATGCACCACACCTCTTCTGTGCCCTTCATCTCCTACACACAATATGCTTCTACCTGCATCAAATACACTCAACAACCGCTGCATCTCTTCTCTCTTCTGTGTATTTATATTCTCTATGCACCAACTACATCCTATGCACTATGCCTCTGCATGATCTTCACTACATCACTGTTCTTCCTTACAGGTCATTCACTCTGTCTCCTCCTCATGACTGCATGGCTAACTAGCAGAAAAAAATACCTTCACTTCTCTGTTCTGCATCTCTTTCCGACGTCAAGTCATCTACTTGATCATCATACCAACTCTTCATCCTCTATGGCAATTATGTTGAGTCTGTTCTTCATCATTGGCCGTTATCCTGAGATTCTCTGGCTTCTCTAGAATCTACAATATTTGATGCTTTTCCATCTGCCAATCATCTCTATGATAAGTCTTCATTCCTCTGGTAGTTACCTCAAGATTCTTTAGCTCCTTTGGTGATCACCCTGAAGCCTCTTTGATTTCTCTAGCATAAACCATTAATGGTTTCTGGCAGTTACCCAGAGAACCTCCATGCGCTCATGCCTTTGGCACCTTTTTCTTTTCTGAGAAAACTACACAGTGGGCGTTAGCTTTTTCGGCTAAGCCTATTCCTTTCACATGACCACAGCCTATGATCAGATGCTTATCCAAAAGGTGCTTCATGATCTCAGCAATATCTGATGTGAATCCTAGTGACGTGCTATCTCCTTTCTTAATCCTTCGATGATCTGACCTCTAGCTATGACCAAGGGCCAAGAAAAAGGGTGCTTCGTGATTTCACGTATCGCGAACTACTGTTGTGAGTTACCTCGATTCTCCCAACTCGCGATCTGCGAAGAGGAGATTAGAAACATGCTATCTCTTCCTTTAACCTTCATCAATGTGACCATGGTTATGACCACGAGCCAAACATCTAAGAGCTTCATGATTGGTGAGCTCGCGAACTTCATCGTGCCTAATCAACGACCCACGACATTCCTCAATCAACGATCCAGATCTCTCCTTTGCACTTCACAATTTCATGACTCGCGATCTTGGAGGTTAGAGCACCTCCCTTCTTTCGATTTCTGAACTCGCACTTTTCCATATCAATGGTCATGACTCCTCTTCGATCCGATAGCTTAGATCTCATCGCGACTTCAAATTTCGTGATTTCGTGACTCATGATGCCGGGTGTTTGAACATGAGCCAACCCTGACTCTTCCAACTCTCTATTCCTGATTCAACGCTCTATGTCAGATCGACGACCCACATCCCTGTGTGATCCAATGGCCCAGATCTTATCAGGATTTTGTGTTTCGCGAAGTTGGAGGATTACTCACCTTTGAATTTTCCAGTTCGAGAGTCAGCAAAATACTGATCTCTTTCCATGTGTCCTCTCTTAATGGATGGTCAAGATTTACTGCACGATATTGGAAGAATTTCTAAGTGTCAAAGGGCTTGACCTTTGATCCTTCTATGAGTTCTGATGACTTTGGGTCTCGTCTGCATTTCTGAGAATGAAAAGCGCTACCTCTTCTGATATTTGATCTCTACATACTATGTGTAATCATTCCATCATTGTTTTTGTTCTTGCCTGTAAACATGCCATCGATGTTGTTGTTCTTGCCACCAATGACAAGCACACTCTGCCTGTAAACATGCCAACATTGCTGATTTTCTTGCCATCAATGACAAGCACACTCTGCCTACAAACATGCCAATAGGAGTTACCTATGGTATCCGGTAGAGATGACCCCCCTAAGTAACAATGG
Organism: Picea glauca; assembly: GCA_000966675.3. Taxonomy (NCBI): domain Eukaryota; kingdom Viridiplantae; phylum Streptophyta; class Pinopsida; order Pinales; family Pinaceae; genus Picea; species Picea glauca. The sequence goes on along the minus strand of JZKD02S1902065.1, from coordinate 135,974 downwards.
AACTATGGGGTTGAGACTCATAAATAGCATGGTGCTTCCACATATATGGCTGGCCCAAGAGAATATTACAGACATCCAATGGGGCAACATCACATAATACCTCATCCTTGAAGGGTTGGATGTCATATTACAATTAACATTGTTGGTTGACACGAAGATCTCATCCCTAGCGAAGCCACCTGATGTTGTATGGTTGCGGGTGTGGTGTTGTTGACAATCCCAACTGTTTGAAGACCTCTGTTGAGATGAGGTTATTCTGGCTTCCGTTATCAATAATAAAATGCAGTGGGGTCCCCTTTACCCTCATATGTGAATGAAAAAGGTGCTCCCCCTTTTCAACATATGTTGGTTCTTCTAGTTGAATTGTTGTGGTCGCAACAATAGCAATGGGGTCTCCGTCGATGATCTATATTTTACCAGTATTTTTAAAATCAAGTTCTCAATTAGGGTTTGACTCATTGTATTTGATATTGGACACCAATGACTATTTTAAGCGACATTCATTGGTGTTGTGCCAGAGGCTTTTTTGGAAATCACACAATTTTCTAATGTCCTTCGTATTCCCGTGACCCTTCTTTTCGTGTGGCTTAGACTGGTTTTCATGAAGTTGTTTGTGAGGGATGTATTTATCATACTTTTCTTGTTGCGGATTTTTAGACCCAAAATCCCGCTTCTTCTGGTGCTTGAATTTCTGCTTGATTTTAACAACATATCGATAAGTAGCATCGAGTGATGAGATGTCTAGTAAATCCATTTCAATTTGGTTGTATCTGTGTAGAGCCCTACGGTATTTCAGAACTAGATGTTGCTCGTGGTCTTTGATACCCAACTTGGTGCGCAAGGTATGGAAGGTATTGGTGAACTCTGGAACTGCTTGGCCTCTCCCTTGCCGCAGTGTGGTCCATCTCATGTATTGGTCCTCATAGTTTCCAACAGGATAATATTGTTCCTTTACTGCATCCACAAAAAAGTCCCAAGTGGGTTCAGCCCCATATATTCAAGACTCCTCTATGGAAGTTTTCTCCCAGTAAGTTTCCCACCAATGTTTGACATAGGGGAGAGCCTTAAGGAGCGCAAAGATGATCTTTTGTCTGTCGAAAAAATTGTGAACAAAGAAATAACCTTCTAATAGATTTAACCATTTGTCTAGATCATCCCCATCTATCTAACCTTCAAATATAGGAATATAAAAATTGACCTGTACCTTGAAAGGAGAGGTTCCTCCAAAGTCGTTGCTTGATGAAGATGCGACTGATGCGCCTATCAACAGGTGTTGAAGGATGTGGGAAAACTTATGCATCATTTCGTCCCTTTGTCGCGTGAGAGCTTGCTCAAGCAATAGATTGATAGAATCGTCTTCTTTGTCAATTTTTATTTTCTTCCGTCATTTTGGGTTTCTTGGGTGTGTAAGAGCGATTGTCTTAAAGAGAGAAAATCTCAAGACCCAACTTGCTATACTTGGACCTCGTCGGAGACATGAACTGAAAAACAATCAAGAGCAGTCTGCTCTAATACCAATGATCTAGATTATTTTCAGCACAAAATGAAATATATAGAGATATCTCAGATATATAGAGATCATTGGATATCTCGGATATCCAACCATAAATAGAGAGATACAGTAATACACAATTTTCTATTAATGAGAAAAAATGTACAAAGACTGTAAAAATACAGAGTGAAAGACTCGCTAGAATGGTGGCAGCTTATCTCCAAGAAGAGATGTGTCTGCTACTCCCATTTACAAGAAGATGATATTACAATGAGTCTCCAAAGTACTTTTTATCATAAAAAAAATCCAAAATCCTAACCCCAGAAGATGAAAAGCCAACAATTTTGTGGACCTCGTTTTGGCTAGTTTGGTGTATTAACTTCCCGGGGGCATAACTTTCGAATACGATCTCCGTTTGGGGCACACGATAGATAATTGGAAAAGTATCATTGAGGAAATTCATTTTGGGGGTTCAATTAGTCTTTGGCTATCATTGAGAATCTCGATCTTGAAAAACCTTCATTTAGGTCCTCAAAATGACACCTATAAGTTAAAAACTGCTAAAAATAGTAAACTACCAAAATTGTCAGAAAACTATTTTGAGGCTGTTGGAAAAGGTGGGTGGCCATCGATATCCACCTCGATCAATCCTTCCTCCTTAGGAAGAAATGGTCTCCATTGTGTTGAGTTCCTGGAGGAGAGAGAAAAGTGTTTGCTAAATCTTCATCTTGATGAGCTGCTTGCCTTGTTGGAAAAGTTGCGTTGCTTAGCTTGTTCAAGGTTGTCACGAGCCTGTGGTTGGAAGGGTTGTACCTTTCTAACCAGTATGGCTACATTAGATTCCTGTGTGTAGAATGAATATTTACACTTTGTTGCAATATTGTCGACCTGCTTCTGTTGGATAGAAGGTGCTTGGACTGAGGCTGCAGTGGTGTTCTTATGTTCACACTTTGAAAAGACTGTGAAGAAGATGAATTTTGTAGTATGAGATACTACCTTGCGACACTGCTTAGGTGGGACAATAGTCATAATTTCCTCTGGTATCCTGTAGAGATGACCCCCCAGAGTAAAAATGACACTACGGGGTCAAGACTCATAAATAGCATGACACTTCCAGATATATGGCTGGCACAAGAGAATATCTTAAACATCTAGGGGGGAAAACATCACATAATACCTCATCCTTGAAGGGTTGGATGTCGTATGCCAATCGACACTTCCTGTTGACATGAATATCACATCCCTGTTGAAGCCACCCTATGTTGTATGGTTGTGGGTGTGGTGTTGTCGACAATCCCAACTATTTGACAACCTCTATTGAGATGAGTTTCTTCTAGCTTCTGTTGTCAACAATAAAATGAAACGGGGTCCCCTTCACCCTCATCTGTGAATCAAAAAGGCACTCCCCCTCTTCAAGATCTATTGGTTCTTCTGGTTGAATTGTTGCAGTCGTGACAATAGGAGTGGGGTCTGCGTCAATGGTATGTATTGTACCAGTATTTTCATAATCATATTCTGAATTAGGGTTCGGGTCCTTGTTGTTTACCTTGGCCACAAATGACTATTTTGAGTGATATTCATCGATGTTGTGCCAGGGGATTTTGTGGAAATCACACCATTTTCCAATGTCCTTCTTCATCTTCTCATGACCCTTCTTCTCCTGTGGCTTAGACTAGTTTTTAGGAAGTTGTTTATTAGGGTCATCTTTATCATACTTTTGTTGTTGTGGATTTGTAGACCCAAAATCCTGCTCATTCTAGTGCTTGAATTTATGTTCGATTTTAACAGCATATTGATAAGCAGCATTGAGTGATGAGATGTCCATAAAATCCATTTCAGTTTGGATGTATCTGTGTAGATCCCCATGTTATTTCAGAACCAGATCTTGCTTAGAGTCTTTGATACCCAACTTGGTGCGCAAGGTATTGAAGGTATTGGTGAACTTTGGAAGTGCTTGGCCTCTCTCTTGTCGAAGTGTGGTCCATCTCATGTATTGGTCCTCATAGTTTCCAACAAGGTAATACTGTTCCTTTACCACATCTAGAAAAAAATCCCAAGTGGGCTCGACCCCATATATTCAAGACTCCTCTGTGAAAATTTTCTCCCAGTAAATTTCCCACTAATGTTTGACATGGGGGAGAGCCTTAAGGAGCTCAAAGATGATCTTTTGTCTGTCGAAATTCTTTTGAATAGATAAATAACCTTCTAACAGATTTAACCATTTGTCTAGGGCATCCCCATCTATCTGACCTTCAAATATAAGAATATCGAAATTGACCTGTACCTTGAAAGGTGAGGTGCCTTCAAAGTGGCTGCTTGATGAAGATGCGGTTGATGCTATCGAAAGGAGTTGAAGGATGTGGGAAAAATTCTCCATCATTTCGTCCCTCTGTCGCGTGAGAGCTTGTTCAAGCAATAGATTGATAGAATCGTCTGCTTTGTTGTTTTTATTTTACTCTACCATTGAGGGTTTCTTGGGTGTGCGAGAGAGATTGTCTTGAAGAGAGACAAGTTCGAGACCCAAATTTATATACTCGAACATCGTCGGGGATATGCACTAAAAAATGATCAAGAGTAACATGTTCTAATACCACTGATCCAGATGATTTTTGACACGAAATGAGAGTGGAGATATAATAAAGCAATGTACAGAGATATATCAGATATCCAATAATATAATGAAAATGTATCAGAGATGCAACCATAAATAGAGAGATACAGTAATACACAATTTTCTATTAATGAGCAAAAATGTACAAAGACCATAAAAATATAGAGTGAAAGACTCACTAGAATGGTGGTAGCTTATCTCTTAGAAGAGATGTTTCCGCTACTCGAAATCGCAAGAAGATGATCTTACAATGAGGCTCCAAAGGCCTTTTTAGCATAAAGTAAATCCAAAACCCTAACCACGGAAGATGAAAAACCAACAATTTTGTGGACCCCGTTTTGGGTAGTTTGGTGTATCAACTTCACGTGGGCGTAACTTTGGCATACGATCTCCATTTGGGGTGCACGATAGCTCATTGGAAAAGTATCATCAAGGAGATTCATTATGGGGGATAAATCAGAGCCTTTATCTATCATTGAGAAGCTCGATCCTAAAAAACCTTCATTTAGGCCCTCAAAATGGTACGAGAAGTTAAAAAGAACTAAAAATAGTAAATTACAAAAATTGCCAGAAAAATGTTTTGAGCCTGTTGGAAAAGGTGAGTGGCCATTGATATCCACCTGGATCAATCCTCCCTCATTAGGAAGAAATGGTATCCATTGCGTTGAGTTCCAGGGGAGAGGTAAAAGTGTTTGTTGAATCTGCATCTTGATGAGCTGCTTGCCTTGTTGGAGAATTTGTGCTACTTAGCTTGTTGAAGGTTGTCACGAACCTGTGGCCTGAATGGTTGGACCTTTTAACCAGTCTGGCTACATGAGATTCCTGTGTGTAGAAGGAATATTTACACTTTCCTGTAGTCTTTTCAACCTGATTCTTTTGGATAGAAGGTGCTTGTACTGAGGCTGTAGTGGTGTTCTTTTGTTCACTCTTTGAGCATACTGTGAAGAAGATGAATTTTGTAGTATGAGATACTACCTTGCAAAACTACTTAGGTGGGACAATAGTTGGAATTACCTCCGCTATCCTGTAGAGATGAACCCCTGGAATAAAAATGACACTATGGGGTCGAGATTTATAAATAGCATGGAGCTTCCACATATATGGTTGGCCCAAGAGAACATCACAGACATCCAGGGGGGAAACATCACATAATACCTTATCCTTGAAGGGTTGGATGCTGTATGAAAATCGACATTGTTGGTTGCCACGAAGATCTCATCTCTGGCAAAGCCACCCGATGTTGTATGGTTGCGGGTGTGGTGTTGTCGACAATCCCAACTGTTTGATGACCTTTGTTGAGATGAGGTTCTTCTGGCTTCCGCTATCAACAATAAAATGAAGCGGGGTCCCCTTCACCCTCATATGTGAATGAAAAATGTGCTCCCTCTCTTTAGTATTTGTTAGTTCTTCTGTTTGAATTGTTGCAGTCATGACAATAGCAGTGGGGTCCACGTCAATGCTCTTTCTTTTACTAGTATTTTCATAATCAAATTCTGAATCAAGGTTCGACTCATTTTCTTTGATCTTGACCACCAATGAATGTTTTGAGTGACATTCATCGGTGTTGTGCCAGGTGATTTTTTGGAAATCATACCATTTTCGAGTGTCCTTCTTCGTCTTCCTATGACCCTTATTTTCATGTGGCTTAGAATGGTTTCTAGAAAGTTGTTTGTTAGGGCCATCTTTATCATACTTTTGTTGTTGCAGATTTATAGACCCGAAATCCCATTTGTTCTGGTGCTTGAATTTCTACTCGATTTTAACAACATATCGATAAGAATCATTGAGTGATGAGACATCCATAAAATCTATTTTAGTTTGGATGTATCTCTGTAGAGCTCCACGGTATTTCAAAACCAAATGTCCCTCGGATTCTTTGATACCCATCTTGGTGCGCAAGGAATGGAAGGTATTGGTGAACTCCGAAAATTCCTGGCCTCTCTCTTGCCACAGTGTGGTCCATCTCATGTATTGGTCCTCGTAGTTTTTAGTAGGGTAATATTGTTCCTTTACCACATCCACAAAAAAATACCAAGTGGGCTCGGCCCCATATATTCCAGGCACCTATGTGGAAATTTTCTCCCAGTAAGTTTCCCACCAATCTTTGACATGGGGTAGAGCCTTAATGAGCATAAATATGATCTTTTTTCTGTTGAAAAAAATGTGAACAAAGAAATAACCTTCTAACATATTTAACCATTTGTCTAGGGAATATGCATCTATGTGACCTTCAAATATAGGAATATCAAAATTGACCTGTACCTTGAAAGGTGAGGTGCCGCCAAATTGGATGCTTGATGAATATGTAGCTAATGCTATCGACATGTTTTTGCACAGGGGCAGAACCAAGGTTAAACTCTAGGAGTGCACCAACAATCCCTAACTACTAGCCCTTTCAGCAACACCTGTGAAGTAGATGCAGTCTCACCCAAAGTAGTTAAGAGGGGGTTGCAGGACAGAGATCTCTACAACCAAGGGGAATATCAAGTGGATATACTATAGAATAACACAGCTTACATATATCACTTATCCAGCCAGATCTACTTCACACAATTATAGATATGATCTACGACAACAATGCAAAGAACATTATAACAATGATAAAGATCAAATCATCATTCACACATTCGACACGAGATATATGTGGTTCACTCTCTCTTTATGGCTATGTCCACAGAACTGTGCTTATGATATATTAAGGTGAAGCTTACAGTTCTTGTCTATGTTCTTAGCTAGAATACATTCTTCCTTCTCCTCTCTTTCTCTTCCCTCCCTGTGCACCTAGCTGCAGGGTTGATCTGTTCACCCAGCTGAAGATCGTACAATACCAAAAGGCTCTCCCACTTAGAGCTTGTTTCTCACAATATAATAATCTCTCAAACACAATACAACTAGATCAACAACAATATCGCACCAACCCCAAAGTACCAACCCAACCTAGGCCCTTTAGACCTCTATTTATACATTACAATCACTCACCAACAACCTTAGGTCAACACCTAGGTGTAAAACCCTAGATACCAAAACCCTAGGTGTCTAAAACCCTAGGTAAACTTGACCCATAATTCTCACGCTTCTCCAACCTATCTTTCCTTCTTTCTTGCGCGGTGCTCCAAAGCATCCAATGGTGGCTTTTTCTTCTTGATGAATTTTCCACCATCCTTCTTCCTTACTGACTTGTCATCCTTGATCTCCTCATCCAATGAATTTCTTTTCCACACTTCACTCCGTATTTTCTTCTCTTTTTCTCACTTCAATCCGATAACAGTCACTGTGTCTTCTGCAAAGTTCACATTCTCCCTTTTCTTTATTGATCTTCATGTACTTCCATACCAAGGGCCAACAGGCTCCCAACACTCACATGTGACTTGTCCTGAGGCACTTCAGATCTAAGCTTCCTATTTTACTTCGAATTTGGGCTGTGCAGTGAAGCCTTGGCTTTTTTCTCTATGCCTCCTCTTCCTCCCTTGTGCAAACTATCTTTTCTATGTCTGGTACCCAGTTTCAACTGCACCTAGTACCTAGACCCTTTTCCTTATGCTTTTACTAAGAGTTGCGAGGAAATTGGTTATCATAGTGCAACTTCAGTCGACTCTCATTCACTAAACCTTCCTTCCATTCTCCCTTCAACGTCTTCAATTGCATAGCTCCTCCTTTTGTAACATAAGTGATCTCATATGGCCCAAGCCAATGCGTTCTGAACTTCCCAGGATGTTTTAGGAACTTACTGTCATACACCAGTACCATATCTCCTTGCTTAAATGCCCTCTTCTTGATGTTCCTATCATGATAGGCCTTTTCTCTTTCCTTCTGAACCTGCTGGTGGAATTCTGCAATAAATCGGTGTTCTTCGAGTTAAACTAAATATGCAAGCCTCTCCTAAACAGTGCCAGTATCATCCATACATGTAAAGGCAACGATTCTTAAGCTTGGCACCAAGTATTCCATCGGGACAACAACTTCAAGACCATAGACCAATTTAAAAGGGGTCTGCATGGTCAAATTTTTGCAAGTAGTTCTATAGGCCCACAGTACCGCTGGTACTCTTAAATCCCAATCATCCCTGTTCACACTGCAAATATTGGTTAGTGTTGTTTCCAAAATCTTGTTGAATGCTTCAACTATCCCATTTTCTTGTGGATGGTAAGGTGTGCTCTTTTGATGATGTATTGCAAATTCCTCAGTCAAGGCTTCAATTGTCTTATTGATGAAGTGTGTACTTTGATCACTCATAAGGATCTTGGGGCATCCAAACATGGTTATAATATCATCAAATATGAAGCGCGTAGCTGTAGTTGCACTACAGTCCTTAACTGCTCTTTCTTCAGCTCATTGAGTCAGGTAGTGTGTCGTAGTAATGATGTACCTTGCTCCTGTGTGCTTCCCTGGTGGATTTATAGGTCCAATGGAGTCAATGTTCCATTTCTCAAATGCTTGTAGGATCAGTTGTGGTTCCAATGGAATTTCATCTCTTCTGGATGGTTTCCCAACTCTTTAGCATACATCGCAGGCTCTAAAGTAGTCTTTAGCATCTCTATGTAAGGTAGGCCACCAAAGGCCAACTCTAAGAACCTTCTGCACAGTTTCTTTCCCTACATAATGTCCTCCTGCGATGACTTCATGAGATTCTGCGAGGATCAACGGTCGTTCTGCCTCCATAATGCATCTTCTCAATATATCATCTGGTCCCATCTTGTATAGATATCCAACTATAAGTGAGAAATCTGCAGCGCATACTACAAGTTGTTTCTTTTGTGGAATTATGAACTCACTAGGTTCCATTATTGTTTATAGGAACTGGACTATCTCTGCAAAGTGGTCATCGATCTTTCTAATGGCTAGTAGATGTGCATCTGGCAATGCATCTTCTAAATTGTTCGGTTCTTCACCATGTTCCAACCTTGACAAGTGGCCAGGACCCTTATCCATTCTCCCTGGTTTTACTATGATCTCAAAATCATATTCTTGAAACAATAGAAGCCATATGCATATTCTTCCCCCCAAAATTGGTTTATTGACTAGGTACTTCAGCGCGGAGTGATCAATAAAATTTTTAAAGTGTCCTCCCAACAAATAGTGGTGAAATTTCTGCAGTGCATACACCATGGCTAATCCTTCTCTTTCTGTAGTGGTGTAATTAATTTTACCAGTAGATATATTTTTGCTAGTGAAAGCTAATAGGTGGTCGATATCCCCTTATCTAGGTTGTGCTAATACTAATCCTAGGGAAATAGAAGATGCATCAACATGCACATGAAACTCCCTGGTCCAATATGGAAAAACCAAAATGGGCGTAATAACCATTTTCTCTTTCAGTGTATCGAAGCTCTGCTGGCATGCTTCAGTCCAACTAAATTGACAATCCTTTTTCAACAGCTTCTCCATGGGTGTTGTAATCTGAGAATATCCCTTAATGAACTTCCTGTAGTAGCTTGTGTGTCCTAGCGCAGTGCACAACTATTTAACTGTTGTAGGAGGGGTTAGATAAAATATAATAGTGATCTTGGATGGATCTACCAACAGTCCTTGCTTACATACAATATGTCCTAACAGAACTCCAAATGGTGAAAATAAAATGCACTTCTTCAAATTTAAAGAAATTTGACACTGCCTGCATTTATCCAACATTAGCCTTAGACATTCAATGTGATTTATCAACAAACTAAACACAGTCCAATCATTGAAGTATGATTCTAAGAATTTATGCAGAAACTCTTTGAACGCTTCAACCACCACCCTGGAAAAGATGGTTGGGGCATTCTTCAATCTAAATGGAATTACTGTATACTGGTAGGATCCCCATTCTGTGGAAAACATGGTATTTTGGTGATCTTCCTTGGCAATGCGGATCTGATGGTATCTTAAAAATCCATCTGTAAATGAATATACCTCCTAGCCTCCCACGTTATCTAACACTTCGTCTGTGAATGGTGTAGGAAAAGGGTCATGCAGACAAGCATCATTCAGCTTCTTGAGATCTATGCAGATCCTGATCTTGCCTATATTCTTGTCTTGTAACACCATAGGGCTGACCCACTCTGACTCTTCGACAGGTTCTATAATCCCTTCTTCCAGCATTCTGTCGATCTCGATCTTCACTTTTTCCTTATATTTTAGGTTCAATCTGTAGGGTCTTTTCTTGAATGGCTTCACATCTGGTTTCAATGGTATTCTCATCTCTCCCATAGGTCCTTTAATACCCTTCATATAAGTGAACATGGTCAGAAACAAGTCCTGATACTCATGCAACAACTCTGTAATCTTTTCAATGGTAGCAACATCCCAATAATCTCCGACATTGGCAAGCTTTGGTGTCTCCTCTGTTCCAATATTGACTTTTTTAATCTTGATTGGATGTCCAATAAATGGTAGCCCAACTTTTGGTCCTTCCACATCTCTTTGGCCTTCCGTCTCTGCGATGTTCACCTTCCTCGGATCATCGTCTGCATCAATGTTAATGTTGTAACAACTCTACAGTTTCTGGAGGGGCGTAGTCCATTCGTCCTCTTCCTATTCCAAAGGGAGGCTAGATGCCTCTTCAAATGATTTCTGTCTCACAATCTGTAATTCTTGGTCTACTGAGGGGTATTCACTTTCAAATAAAAAGGTGGTTACAAAATTCTGAATCATACCTTCCCAGTCTGCAGTGATAAGGCACAACTCCAATTGAAGGTACCAATTGATAGGTGTAGTGTCCAACGTGTTAATGATTTTTTGCACCCATTTTTCTCGAGGGAAATTGATCTAGGATTCTTTGTAGCTTCGCACATGGTCCTTTGGGAAACTTCGACCTGTGTACCTTACTTTGCAGCTTTCTGCTTGTGCCAAGAACCACGCTGTCATCAAAGTACGATATTGTATCCAGTTTGTAATATTACTTTTATGTGTCCCCCACCATCTTGCTGGTGTTGCTTTCAAGGCCTCATCCATTTCCAACAACCTCTGTTGTGTTGGTACACTTGCTTCAAACTTGGTTAGGAAGGCTTCTAATGGATTCAAACCATCAAATGTGGGTAAGTTATTTACTGTTGTGCCGATCCAGTGAACGTCTATGGTTAATCTACCACATCTCCTAGTAGATACTTCATACATATGGTTATGCCAGTTCTCCAATGCTTCTTCTAAATCTGATGAACACGCGTTGTCACTTCGCCTGCTTAAGTTCCTGTTAGCTGTAGGATTAATGTAATCATGCTGTCTGGATGTTAGCTTGTATATGTTTTCTAGTGCGTATGCACAGTCTTCTTCTCTAATGGGCTTTGTGTATTGCTGACCTTCATATGGATCTAAAGGTGTGATGACCCTAAGGTCATATCCTTCAAAAGTCATATGCATTTTCTTTAAATCAACAACAATAGAGTTATTGAAGGCCCAATCAATTCCTAATAGCGCAGGGTAAGGGAAACTGTCATCAACTATTTCAATTACCTCAAAATATGCAAATGTTCTTACTCCATCAATGTCCACAGGGACATGCTCCAATCTTCCAAATGGGCTGACAGCTTGCTAATTATCCATGCAAAGCCTGATAGGGGGATAGATTAGCCTAGGTTTTCCCATCTATGCCTAGGTTTTCTTCGTCATGGCATTGACCTCCAACCCTAAGTCGAGGACCACATAGTCTATCTCATACTCTTATATTTGAGCGTTCAAATGTAATTCCTTATTTGTCCTTCTCTTCTTACCAATTTGGTGTACTTCCCTATTCAGCAAGGGGTCTATCTGTCCTAGCTCATATTGTATGATTAGATTATGTAGCTCTTGTACAACGTTTTCATCATGAATCAATTTAATACAAGTGTATAGAAATTCCATGAGCTTGCTTACCTTTTTTCCTTCTCCTGGTGAAGCAGACTTATCAAATGCCAGAGGCATTCCTTATTCTCTCACTTCTGGTCTTGTCTTCGATGCAGAGCCTTGGTTTCCTCTGAATTCTTTCCTAGCTTCCTCAAACATCTATCTTTCTTTCTTTGCATCAAAATTTTGGGTCTTCTTTGCAACTTTACGGATTCTTGAATCTTCTGTAGTCTTCCCTTGTTTCAGTCTGTCTTCTCCTGTAACAATGCCTCCTCTGGTTATAACAACGACTCTAAGGTATTCTCTGCAATTTTCAACATAGATCAATTTCACTTGTGGGTTCTGTTGGGGTCCTCGTCTTTCCTGAATCTTAGCTAGCAGTACAAGACAATCTTCTATAACATGGTCAAACAAGCCGCAGTAGCTGCAAGTGGTATAGGGGTTCTGACAATCCCTTGTGAGCTTTCCTGGATGTGCATAGTTATAATAGATGATCTGTCCTCGGCCTCAACTCATTCCTCATCCTCGTCCTCTTCCTCAGAATCCACCGCGAGGATTGAGGTTTCCTCTACCTGGAGAGTTGTACTGCGTAGTGTTTCCTTCTTGTTGTACTTCACCTTGGATATTATATATGTCTCTTGACCTTTCATGCATGAGATCATAAGCCCTACAATCCCTATCATCATGTCTTATATACTTACAGAATGTACAATAAAAACTTGTAGGTGTCTGAACATACTTTTTCATATAATAGCACTCACCGGTATGATGTTTGTTTCTGCATACCTCGCACCAGGGTAAGGTGACTTGCTTCAAGGGGCTCGGATCTCCAGAAGACAAATATTCATTGAATAAAGGGCAATGTTCCTTGTCATGACATTATGATCTGCATCTGACACACCAGATGTCTTCTCTTTTATCTTTTCCCTTGTCTTTCTTCATATCTTTGACCTGCAGAGACAAGCTAGTTAGCTGACTCAGGATATGACTCATACCTGAACTGGATTCTCCCATGGGGGATGATTCTAACTTCATGGAAATATCCAATGCCTTATCCTATGAAGAAATATTCTGCTGCATTAGAGGAACTGTGATGTGTGGTAGAAGGGAAGCAATGAACCATTCCTTGTTCTGCTCGTTTGGGATCTGAAAAGTTAATCGGCCTGTTAAGGTCTTGAATCTTTGATCAAACTCCCAAACAGGTTCAACTACCTTCTTCTTGATCTCTTTCAACTCTGTGATACATTGGGATTCTGACTTAGGTTTCTTGAATTCTGCAATCAACGCATTCTTGATCTGATTCAATGGCTTAGGATATGCAAGTCCTTGGACAAGCTTCATGTACCAGCTCAGTGCATGATCCCTTAACATAGTGTTGAACTGGGTTCTTTTGACAGCTTCATCGGTGACATTATTAATGTTCCATAAGGTTTCACACATGAACCAGTGTTGATTGGGATCTTCATATCCATCTCCCCTAAATATAGGGATCCTCATCTCATCTGCCATAGATCTTCCTAGGGTTCCTAATTGAATATGTGGTGGGCTACTATGGACAGTGCTTTGGACGCTCTGGTGAATGGGATTACTCTAGTTTCTTAAGACTGAATCAAGAGGATTATTAATAGTACTTACTTCAGCATTCTGTGCAGTCCTTGAGGTTTCTGGCTCATCCCGACGAAGTTCTTCAGCTTCCCCTTCCTTTGCTCTAGTGGGTTTCGGACGTTCTTCATCTTTCATATTTGCCTCTTCTCAACTGTAGAAACCCTCTTCTCCATATTTTTTCTTGAACGGGTTCTCAGGGTGAACCCCTCGGAACACTCTTCCATTGTGCATATGTACAAATTCTATGTCGTTGTCGATGTTCGATTTCTTGAACATTAGTTTTTTCGGATTCAACCAATCTACTGTATCTTCAAGACGTTATTTTCATGCAACAACATGTTGATTCTAAACTTCAGAAAATGTAAAAATTTTCCTCTGGGTCCCTTGAAGAAATATCTTTCAGCTTGGTTGTACGACTCTACTCTATCAACAACAAACTCTGTGATATATCCTCCAATGGTACTATCGAACCAGTGATTTTTTGCTCGTGATACAGTGTTATCAGCTTTCTTGACCTTCTTGATCAATTCCGACGTCCAAACCACAAGAAGTATAGATCGGATCTCGAACTGGGTATCGACTAATATAGCTAGCCACTAATATAGCTCCTGATGGATCCCTCCAAATAATATCTTGTGTATGTCAGTGAAGATATATCTTTCTAGCCAATCCTCAGTGCTAAGATTAGGGTTCTTATTCTAGGCTTTAGCGAAGTCCTTCTCTTGATCCTCTATCCACTTTTGGATCTTTGTCTTCGATGGGAACCACCTTGACATTCCCTCATGAAGATTCTTGTCTCAGCAATGGAACCATTTGTTGGAACAGGGGCAGACCCAAGGTTCAACTCCAGGAGTGCACCAACAAGCCCTAACTATTGGCCCTTTTGGTAGCACCCGTGAAGCAAATGCAGTCTCACCCGAAGCAGTTAAGAGGGGGTTGCATGACAGAGATGTCTACAACCAAGGGGAATATCAGGTGGATCTACTATAGAATAACACAACATACATATGTCACTTATCCAGCCAGATCTACTTCACACAACTATATATCTGATCTACCACAAAAATGCAAAGAACAATATAACAATGATAAAGATCAAAGCATCATTCACACATTCGATACCAGATATACGTGGTTCACCCTCTCTATAGGGTTACATCCACAGAATTGTGCTTATGATATATTAAGGTAAAGCTTATAGTTCTTATCTGCGCTCTTAGCTAGCAAATATTCTTCCTTCTCCTCTCTTTCTCTTCCCTCCCTGTGCACTGTTGGATTACTGAGAGGGGGGGTGAATCAGTAATAGAGCAATTTAACCATATAATCCAAGTGTTATATCAATGAAGCATTATTATCCAATAACTACAGAGTAAATAAGCAAT
>JZKD02S1902065.1:74552-105292 GCA_000966675.3 Picea glauca | reverse complement strand
AGCATGGAGGGTCATTTGCCGATGATCGATTGTGAGAAACTCTCTTGTAAAATCTCTCTGTAATCTTTTTCTTTGCATTAATAAACTGCTCCAAGTGGCCACGTTGGCTGGGGTCATGGATGTTTCCTTGTAGGGGTTTTACCACATGAAAACATCGATGTGTTGATCTTTGATCTAGTTATGTGGGTGGTTACTGAAGGTGTTCGTCCTCTGTTGTAATACCTGTGTTGTTGAACAACAATGTAAACACTGAAATTGATGAGGGGTTGGTTATATTACGAACCGTTGAGGAAAAATTAAGGGAGACTAAAGAGCCTAGTGGAGTCTCCTTGGTCACTTCTTTGGACATGATTGTGTAGTACATTGCAAGTGCCCAGGGAAAATTGACCTCTATTTCTGATTATAGGGAACGAATGTATGAGTACTATAACATTGGTTTGGAAAGAAACCAAGTCAAAGAATTAGGCATTTCAAAACAACAAATATTGTTTATTTTTAGGGATACTAGAAATGGACAAGATATACCATTGACTAGGAAACACATCTCCATTCACTAGTGCATCCATCCCTATATTAGTCAAAACTGGATGGATATGTGGTATATGGTTTTTGATAAACCTCCCTACAAGAACAGGGAGATGCCATTATATTTTCTGAGGAAATTATGGGTTGAGTTTATTATGGGTAAGCATGTCAACTACTTTGACATTGGTGAATTCCATGGGGTGGTTCGAGGGTCCACACATGACCAAGAGAATTCCAGGCGTGACCCCATGTTAGGTCCCCATCCCCCCAAACGAATCCTTGACCCCCCTACCCAACATCCTCATGTTGTAGAGAACTTGCAACGTGTACAATTAGTCATCTCATCATTGACTCGTGGCCTAGTGCAACAAAGTAACTTTATTGCATTGTCTTAGTATGAGTTGTCTTCCAATGACAATGATAGAGGAGTTGGAGAGTTAGCATGCACAAGAAGGAGAGGGAACATGGACATAGCAACCGTCCATGTGAACCTCACAAATGCTCGAGTTGTGGGCATATGTGTTATGTGTTGGCGTGAAAGTGATCAAACCAAGGTCCTTCTTAAGTTACCAACAAAAGGTACCGAAGTATTCTAGAGTGCTGGAATTTTCATCTTCCCGAGAGAGAAGAAATCTCACTCGAAGAACAACCGATACAAGAAAGAGAGAAAAGGGTAAGGAGAATACTTAGACAGACCTCTGAGTTATCAAGATTCATATTAGTCTTGTGCAATATAGATTAAACTTGTAGCAATTCAGAACATCTCCTAACTAAGAATAAAGGGAACATAGTTGTGTCGCCATTCATAATGAAGAAATTTAAGTATATCATACATAAAATATAATACATAACAACATTCAATACATTCATAAGACTAAATACACAAGATATATTTGAAATTTGGGCATATCATGTTCTTCTCTCAATGTTATTCCCATACATAGGTAACCAGAGGATGCTCCTCATCAAATACAAGGAAAGGTTACAATCTCTTGCTCCTCTACATCTAGACTGATACAAAACTTTGATACATTGATAGTCTGGTTCTTACCCAGATCTCCAAAACTCAGCTATGCTAACAATATGGATTATTACAACAATGACTCTTGTCACAACAACAACACTAACAACAACAACAAAAAAAATAAAATAACGAGAACCAGAACTGAAACCTTTTAAAATCATATCAATCTCATATATATAATCTGATCCTAAGCATTGGTCAAGAACCCTAGATTTCTCTCTTCTTCTTGATCTTGTTGCAACTTCTTTCCTAAAAACCGATGTTACATTATCCTTCCAACCACTTTATGTTTCTTTATTTAATCCGTTTTCCAACTCCTCAGCAACTTCCACAACTTTTGTTTACCAAAATGAAGTTGTTATATGACGTGCACAACTTCTATTCATCAAAACAAAGGGTCCAACATTATGGACCCATAGAGACCAGTGGACATCATAGCTTCATGGAGGATGTTAATATCTTAACCCTCTCTATGTTCTACATCGTTATATTTTTATTTGTATTTTGTGTATTTATCTAGATATTTGATTGTATGTTGTTTTGTATTTTTTGCATCCCAACAACAGACCCTCTATGCCTATGGATGCATCAGTGCCTAGCCCCACCACTGATGAAACAATAGAGGTAACATGTTCATTGGGTGCACCGTACACACATGTATGTATGACATTTGATATATTCAACATAGTCATTTATTTATTTTATGACATCGTCAAATTCTTTATATGTTCTCACGCTTCCACAGGATTTGGCACCAAGCAATGTCTAGGATTTTCCATTTGGGATGAACAATTCACCAACATCACATGTATCATGCGTAAATTTAAATATCGTATAATTATCAAATTGTTTGTGTTTATGTTTTTGAATTTTACTATTTGTTACTAATAGTTCAATTTTATTCATATGTATGCAGGCCGCTGATATATTTTCTAGATATAGTAGTATTGCACCCCCTGGGCACCTATGCGTTGCTTTTGGGTTACCTTTCTCCAAGCCTAGGGTGTTGGAATCACTTGTACAACCTTTGAGGGTCCATCACAACCCATTTTTCTGCCAACCACCACCACCACCACTTTTGGCCCCATCGACAGAGATTGCCACAATAGAGGTTGTCTTGGAGTAGGTTGCACAAGCTAGTGCTCCATCTTCTAGTGAATCTCCATCAATGCCTCAGATATTCATGGTGAGACAATGCATTGATGATAATTTTTTATGTTTTATGAATTTTTTTTTATGGATGTTTGTTTAATTTTAATGACTTGATCCTTGTAATTGATGCAAGGTGGAATTGTGGAGAGATTGGGATCGCGGAGGAGGGTAACACCATCACGATTAACAGTTTCATATGCGGTGAGTTGTCTTAGTTTAAATTACAAAGTATCAATTTTTGTGTTTATTAATTCATTGATGAAACAAAAAATATAACACTATTTATTCTTTGTGCAGTCTCGAGAGCATCAAAGCACGCCTAGGCCTAGAACCTCTCAAGGTGCATTCTCGAGCAAGAGAAGAAAGATAGATTTCCAGGATGCTCCTGAGGGTGGCGAGGGTGGAAATGGTCAATGATTGACCAACTACTGTTAGGGAACTTGTTTTCAGTTTGTATATAGGGCACAAGTTGCCATTTTGTAAAAAATATACATTTTAGATGATGTTGAGTGTGTGTGTACACACATTTCATGGCACGTTTTTTATGAATCTCATTGTTTCTACATTTGATGTTGATGAATATATGAATTTCAAAGTGCCTTAATTCCAAAGTGTATGAATTTTATGTGTATTACTCCCTTGATTTGTTTCTAAAGTGATTATAAATACTTTCATTACACATTAAGGAATAACTTATGGTGGAAAATATTGCTAAGTGTTAAATCCATAAGCAATTAATGGTTCTCAAGTAGCATTGTTTGATAATCAACCATGTATCTCTACATCATCAATAGATCATTCCTTCTGAATTATTTCAATGAATGTTGTGGATATTCATATTCTAACTCACAACCAAAAATATGGACTACCTCTTGAATTATCTCCATCTAAATCCAATGACAATCCACACTTAAATAGTGGTCACTTGAAAATATTGTGACCTAAAAAATGGCATATTACAATAATTTATTATAGAAATGAATTTTCTCATTGATCTTCTACATAATTCTAAATCATTTAACAATTTCATCTCAATGTTATATTCTAGGGCACACACATTATTCCCCTCTTTCTATGCATGACATATATAAAATCATTTGATTTATGTGTAACCCTTCATAAATGCCAAAAAGACTAGTCAAGGACTCATTAATGCACATGTTTGTTTATATTGTGTAGTGGCTATATGTAGATTTTGTTAAACCCATCAATTATTAATAAAATTTATTCAATTGTCCATGATGTCCACTAAACTTATTGATTTTGATCAATAGAATGAGAGAGTTCACATGGAAACTAGATTTTGGGTTATAACACACAAGGAGACAAATGAACCTCCTAAACCCAATCCCAGAAACCTGCTGATGTGATGCCATTGTCATTCCTTTCCAATTCATTCCATGGCATGCTATTTCCATTTGCACACCATTGTCAAACCTTTCCATGCCATGACATTTCCATGCCTTTCCAAGCCATGCCATGTCATTCCATTTCCATTTCATTTCCATGCCTTGCCATATCATGCCATTGCCATGCCAATTATGTGCCTTTCCAAGACATTCCATGGCATGTAATTGCCATGCCATTGTCATGTAGCTTCCCATGCCTTGTCATTTAGTGTCCCATTTTAACCTATATAACAATAAATATAACTTTCCATTTTCATGCCATGCCTCGCCAAGCCAATAAATTATATCAACTAAGTTACAACATCATAAATATAACAACCCTTAACACAAGTAATCATTAAATGAAATGGGGATGAAAATTCAAGCCTAAACTAGGGTTTAGATAACAAATGCTTGTTAAAATGAAAGATGACACATAACATCCCTAGAATATTGAAGACATCAAGCCCTATAATATTCAATACATCATTTCTATGCCTTCCAAGCCATGCCATTTCCATGCCATGCCTTGCCAAGCCATGTCATTGTCATGTAGCTTCCCAATATGGCACATAACAACCCTAGAATATTCAAGACATCAATCCCTAGAATATTCAAGACATCATTTCCATGGCACATAACAACCCTAGAATATTGAAGACATCATTTCCATGCCATTGCCATGCCTTTCTATTCCATGCCATTGCCAAGCCATGCCATGAAATGTCATGCCATGCATAAATTTATGCAAGGAAAAAGTCAAATAAAAAAGGGGATTGCAATGAAGCAAGAATAACAAAGAAATAAACATTTCCATGCCATTGTCATGCCTTGCCAAGCCAATAAATGATATTAACTAAGTTATAACATGAAAAATATAACAACCCTTAAAAAAACTATTATTAAATGAAAGGGGGATAAAAATGCAAGCTTAAAATAGGGTTTAGATAACAAATGCTTGCTGAAATGCAAGATGGCACATAACAACCCTACAATATTCAAGACACCAACCCCTTGCATTGT
Organism: Picea glauca; assembly: GCA_000966675.3. Classification (NCBI taxonomy): domain Eukaryota; kingdom Viridiplantae; phylum Streptophyta; class Pinopsida; order Pinales; family Pinaceae; genus Picea; species Picea glauca. The sequence continues at coordinate 100,180 of JZKD02S1902065.1, read as the reverse complement.
CTTTCCATGCCATGCCTTGCCTTTGCATTCCTTTTCTTTCCATTACTTGCCATGCAATTCCATGCATTGTCTTGCCTTGCCATGCCATGCCTTTCCATGCCATGCCTTGCCTTACCATGCATTTCCTTACCGTGCTATGCCATGACATTCATTGCCTTGCCTTACCATGAAATTCCATACAGGACTTGTCATACCTTGCCTTGCCATGGTATGGTATGGTATTCCTTGCCTTTCCATGGTATGGTATGGTATGGTATGGTATGACTTGCCTTGCCTTGCCATGGTATGGTATGCCTTGCCTTACCTTTCCTTACCTTGCATGGTATGGTATTGTATGGTATGGTAAACCTTTCCTTTCCTTGCCATTTTATTATATGGTATGGTATGCCTTACCTTGCCATTTCCTTGCATGGTATGGTATGGTATGGTATGGTATTGTATGGTATGCCTTTCCTTGACATTACCTTGTATGGTATGGTAAGGTATGCCTTGCCTTGCCTTGTCTTTCCTTTCCATTGCCTTGCATGGCATGTCATGGTATGTTATGGTATGGTATGTTTTTCCTTGCCATGCCTTTCCATGCCTTTCCTTGCATGGTATGGTATGGTATTGTATGCATTTCCTTGTCATTGCCTTGTATGGTATGGTATGCATTGCCTTGTATGTATGGTATGGTATGGTATGGCATGCATTGCCTTGTCATTGCCTTGTATGGTATGGTATGGTATGGTATGCATTGCCTTGTATGTATGGTATGGTATGGTATGAATTTCCTTTCCTTTCTATGCCTTGCCATGCCTACCATTTACTTGCCTCTCCTTGCATGGCCTTGCCTTTCTTTGAATTGATCCAGATTATTTTCGGCATGAAATGAGAGTTGATATATAATAAAGAAATGCACAGAGATATCACAGATATCCAATAATATAACAGAAATGTGTCATAGATGCAACTATAAACACAGAGATATAGTAATACACGATTTCTATTAATGAAATAAATGTACAGAGACTGTAAAAATACAAAGTGAAAGACTCGCTAGAATGGTGGAAACTTATCTCTGAGAAGAGATGTGATGGCTACTCGCATTCCCAAGAAGATGATTGTTACAATGAGGCTCCAAAGGTATTTTTAACATAATAAAAATACAAAACCCTAACCCTAGAAGATGAAAAGACAAAAGGTTTGCGGGCCCCGATGGGGGTAGTTGATACGTAAACTTTCTGGGGGTGTAGATTTTGCATACGATCTCCGTTTGGGGTGCTCGATACACCATTGGAAAGGTCTAACCAAGAAGAACGATTTTCGACTAGTCCAGGCTATTGAATTTAAAATTTTCTTGGACCCCAAATCCCCAAGAAACGTCATTTAGGGCCTCAAAACGACCCCAGAAGTTTGGAACCCGAAAAACTACCAAGTTGGAAAACTATTTTTCGAGCCCGTGGAATAGGTGGGTGGCCACCGATATCCACCTAGATCAATCCTCCCTCCTTAGAAAGCAATGGCCTCCATTGTGTTGAGTGCCCAGGGGATAGGGAAAAGCGTTTGTTGAATCTGCATCTTGATGAGTTGCTTGCCTTGTTGGAGAAGTTGTGTTGCTTAGCTTGTTGAAGGTTGTCACGAACATGTAGCTGGAAGGGTTGGCCCTTTTTAACTAGTCTGGATACATGAAATGTTTGTGTGCAGACGAAATATTTTTTCTTTTCTGTAGTCTTGTCGACCCGCTTCTTTTGGATAGAAGGTGCTTGGACCAAGGCTGTAGTGGTTGCAATATCCTCCTGTTCACCTTTTGAACAGATTGTGAAGAAGCTGAATTTTGTAGTTTAAGATACTACCTTGCGGCACTGTTTAGGTGGGACAATAGTTGGAACTACCTCTGGTATTCTGTAGAGATGACCCCCCAAAGTAACAATGACACTATGGGGTTGAGACTCATAAAAAACATGGTTCTTCCACATATATGGTTGGCCCAAGAGAACATCACAGACATCTAGCGGGGAAACATCACATAATACCTCATCCTTGGAGGGTTGGATGTCGTATGACAATCGACATTGTTGGCTGGCATGGAGATCTCGTCCTTGGCGAAGCCACCCAATGTTGTATGGTTGCGGGTGTGGTGTTGTCGACAATCCCAATTGTTTGATGACCTCTGCTGAGATGAGGTTCTTCTAGCTTCCGTTATCAACAATAAAATGTAGAGGGGTTCACTTCACCCACATCTGCGAATGGAAAAGGTGCTTACCCACTTTAGTATATGTTGGTTCTTCTAGTTGAATTGTTGTGGTCATGACAATAGCAGTGGGGTCTATGTCAATGATCTGTCTTTTACTAGTATTTTCAGAATCAGATTTTGAATCAGGGTTCGTCTCCTTGTCTTTGATCTCAACCACCAATGATTGTTTTGAGTGACATTCCTCGATGTTGTGCTAGACGATTTTGTGGAAATCACATCATTTTCTGGTGTCCTTCTTTGTCTTCCCGTGAACCTTCTTTTCTTGTGGCTTCGACTGTTTTTTAGGAGACTTCTTATTAGGGTCGTCTTTATCATACTTTGGTTGCTGCAGATTTGCAGACCCAAACTCATGTTTGTTCTGGTGCTTAAATTTCTACTCGATTTCAACATATCGATAAGCAACACCGAGTGATGAGATGTCTAGAAAATCCATTTCAGTTTGGATGTATTTGTGTAGATCCCCACAGTATTTCAGAACCAAAGGTAGTTCAGAGTCTTTGATACCCAGCTTGGTGCAAAAGGTATGGAAGGTATTGGTTAACTCTGGAACTTCTTGGCCCTCTCTTGTCACAGTGTGGTCCATCTCATGTACTGGTCCTCATAGTTTCCAATAGTCTAGTATTGTTCCTTTACCGCATCCACAAAAAATCCCCAAGTGGGCTTGACCCCATATATTCTAGACTCCTCTGTAGAAATTTTCTCCCAGTAAGTTTCCCACCAATGTTTGACATGGGGGAGAGATTTAAGGAGTGTGAAGGTGATATTTTCCCCGACAGAAAAATTATGAATAGATAAATAACCTTCTAAAAGATTAAACCATTTGTCTAGGGCATCTGCATCTATCTGACCTTCAAATACGGGAATATCAAAATTAACTTGTACCTTGAAAGGAGAGGTACTTCCAAAGTGGTTGTTTGATGAAGATGAGCCTAATGCTATCTGCAGGTGTTGAAGGATGTGGAAAAAATTCTCCATCATTTCGCCCCTCTATCACGTGAGATCTTGCTCAAGCAACAGATTAATAGGATCATCTGCTTCGTTGTTTTTCTTTTATTCCTCCATGGAGGGTTTCTTGGGTGTGTGAGAGTGATTTTATTCAAGAGATACAAGCTCAAGACTCAAATTTATAGACCCATACCTCATCAGTGACATGCACTGAAAAAAAAAACGATCAAGAGCAGCCTGCTCTGATACCACTGATCTAGATTATTTTCGACATGAAATGAGAGTTGAGATATAATAAAGAAATGTACAGAGATATCACGGATATCCAATAATATAATATAAATGTATCATAGATGCAACCATAAACACAGAGATACAGTAATACACGATTTCTGTTAATGAAAGAAATGTACAGAGACTGTAACAATACATAGTGAAAGACTAGCTAGAATGGTGGCAGCTTATCTCTGAGAAGAGATGTGACGGATAATTGCATTCACAAGAAGATGATTGTTAAAATGAGGATCCAAAGGCCTTTTATGATAAAAAAAATCCAATACCCTAATCCTGAAAGATGAAAAGACAAAAGTTTTGCGGGCCCCGATGGGGGTAGTTAATACATCAACTTCCCGGGGGTGTAACTGTTTCATACGATTTCCGTTTGGGGTGCTCGATACATCGTTGGAAAGGTCTAACTGAGAAGAACGATTTTCTAGTGTTCTAGGCAAGTGCCTTTGGCAATCAACTGGATCCAAAATCCCCCAAAAAACATCATTTAGGGCCTCAAAACGACCCCGGATGTTTGGAACCTGAAAAACTACCAAGATGGAAAATTGTTTTTTGAGCTCGTGGAATAGGTGGGTGGCCACTGATATCCACCTAGATCAATCCTCCCTCCTTAGGAATCAATGATATCCATTTCATTGAGTGCTCAAGGGAGAGGGAAAATCATTTGTTGATTCTGCATCTTGATGAGTTGTCTGCCTTGTTGGAGAAGTTGCGTTGCTTAGCTTGTTGAAGGTTGTCACGAACATGTGGCTGGAATTTTTGGACCTTTTTAACCAATTTGGCTACATGACATGTTTGTGTGTAGATAAAATATTTGTGCTTTGCTGTAGTCTTTTCAACCCACTTCTGTTGGATTGAAGGTGCCTCAGCCGAGGTTGTAGTGGTTGCAATAACCTCTTGTTCACCTTTTGAATAGATTGTGAAGAAGCTAAATTTTGTAGTTCGAGATACTACGTTGCAACACTGTTTAGGTGGGAAAATAGTTGGAACTACCTATGGTATTATGTATAGATCACCCCCCAAAGTAACAAGGACACTATGGGGTCAAGACTCATAAACAACATGGTGCTTCCACATATATGGCTGGACCAAGAGAACATCACAGACATCTAGTGGATCAACATCACATAATACCTCATCCTTGGAGGACTGGATGTCTTTGATACCCAACTTCGTGTGCAAGGTATGGAAGGTATTGTTGAACTCTAGAACTACTTGGCCCCTCTCTTGTAGTAGTGTGGTCCATCTCATGTACTGGTCCTCATAGTTTCCAACATGGTAATACTGTTCCTTTACCGCATCCACAAAAAAATCCCAAGTGGGCTTGGGCCCATATATTCTAGACTCCTCTATGAAAATTTGCTCCCAGTAAGTTTCCCACCAATGTTTGACATGGGGGATATATTTAAGGAGTGTGAAGGTGATCTTTTCTCTGTTAGAAAAATTATGAATAGAGAAATAACCTTCTAACATATTTAACCATTTATCTAGGGCATCCGCATCTATCTGACCTTCAAATACGAGAATATCAAAATTAACTTGTACCTTGAAAGGAGAGGTTCTTCCAAAGTGGTTGTTTAATGAATATGTGTCTATTTCTATCGGTAGGCGTTGAAGGATGTGGGAAAAATTCTCAATCATTTAGTCCCTTTGTCGCATGAGAGCTTGCTCAAGAAATGGATTAATAGGATCGTCTGCTCTGTCATTTTTCTTTTCTTCCGCCATGGAGGGTTTCCTGGGAGTGTGAGAGCAATTGTCTTCAAGAGAGAAAAGATTGAGACCCAACTTTCTATAATCAGACCTCGTTAGGGAAATGCACTGAAAAAAATGATCAAGAGCAGCCTGCTATGATACCACTGATCCAGATGATTTTCGACACAAAATGAGAGCTGAGATATAATAAAGAAATGCACTGAGATATCGCGAATATCCAATAATATAACATAAATGTATCATAGGTGCAACAATAAACATAGATATATAGTAATACATGATTTCTATTAATGAAACAAATGTACAGAGACTGTAAAAACACAGAGTGAAAGACTTGCTAGAATGGTGACAAGTTATCTCTGAGAAGAGATGTGATGGCTACTCGCATTCGCAAGAAGATGATTGTTACAATGAGGCTCCAAAGGCATTTTTAACATAAGAAAAATCCAAAACCCTAACTGTTGTCCCTTGGTTATGGAAGGAAGTGAAGATCGAGGAAGAAAATCTCAAATGTGAACTATGCGGGAGACACAGTGATTGTCACTAGGTCGAAGTAAGCAAAAGAGCATAAAATATGGAGCGAAGTACAAAAAATCAAGCCATTGGATGAGGAGATCAAGGATGACAAATCAAAAAGGAAGATGGATCGAGTACAACTCACCAAGTAGAGAAAGCCACCATTGGATGCTTTGGAGCACCGTGCGAGAAGGGAGGAAAGAAAGGCTGGCGAAGCCCTGAAAAGGCGGGTCAAGTTGACCTAGGGTTTTACACACCTAGGGTTTTGGGTAATCAGGGTTTTGACACCTAGGTTTCGACCTAAGGATGTCTTTGAGGGACTATAATGTATAAATAAAGGTCGAGAGGACCTAGGTCGGGTCGGTACTAGTGTTGGGTATTGATATTGATTGTTGTTGGTTGAGAGATTATTGTACTGTGAGAGAGAGGAGTGTTGAGAGTGTGAGCCTTCTGGTATTGTAACATCTTCAGCTGGGTGTGAAGATCAATTCTTGTAGCTGGGTGTGCAAGAAGGTGGGAGACAGAGAGAAGAAGAGAGAAGATCTGCTAACTAAGAGCGCAGATCATAACTGTAAGATTTATCTTAATATATCATAAGCACAGTTTTGTGGACGTAGCCCTAGAGAGAGGGTGAACCATGTATATTTTGTGTCGTATGTGTGATTGATGCCTGGATATTTGTCATTGTTATACTGTTATTTGCATTATTGTGTTAGATAAGATTTATAGTTGCGCAGAGTAGATCTAGCTGATAAGAGATATATGAATGTTAAATTATTGTTGTATTAGTTCCACTTTATATTCCCCTGATTGTAGACATCTCTGTCCTGTAACCCCCCTCTTAGCTGCTTCATGTGAGACTACATCTACTTTGCAGGTGTTTCCGAAAGGGCCAGTAGCTAGGGCTTGTTGGTCTTGGAGTGAACCCTGGTTCTACCCCTATGCCAACAAATGGTTCTATTGTCGGGACCAGAATCTTGTTAAGGGAATGTCAAGGTGGTTCCCATCGAAGACAGAGATTCAAAATTGGATAGAGGATCAAGAGAGGGACTTGACTGAAGCCCAGAACAACAACCCTAAACTGAGTATTGAAGATTGGCTACAAAGATACATCTTCACTGACATTCACGAGATCTACTTTGGAGGAATCCATCAGGCGTTGTTTGAGTGGTTGGCTAGGTTAGTCGATACCTAGTTTGAGATCAGATCTAGACCTCTTGTGGTTTGGACACTAGCACTGATCCAGAAGGTCAAGAGAGTTGAAAACGCTATATTCAGAGCAGTAGATCATTGGTTTGATAGTACCATTGGAGGGTATGTCACTGAATTTGTTGTTGATAGAGTAGAATCATATAGCCAAGACGAGAGATACTTTTTCAAAGGACCCAGAGGAAAAATTTTGCACTTTATGAAGCTCAGAATCAAGATGTTGTTGCATGAAAAGAACATCTTGAAGATACAGTAGATTGGCTGGAACTGATAAGGCTAATGTTCAGAAATTTAGACAATGACAATGACACAGAAGCTAGACATATGCACAGTGGAAGAGTATTCAAAGGGGTTCACCTTGAGAACCTGTTTAAGAAAAACTATGGATAAGATGGTTTCTACAATGGAGAAGAGGTAGATCTAACCGACGAATAACATTCATAACCCACCATAATAGAAGAAGGGGAAGCTGAAGAACTTTGCCAAGGCGAGACAGAAACCTCGGGAACTGGGAAGATTACTGAAGTAAGTAACATTAACCCTCCTATTGTTTCAATAGCACCAAGCAGCCAAAATAGCCAGAACCACCAGAGTCTTCAGAGTGCTATTACTAGAAACTCAGCCTATATTCAGATAAGAAGCCTAGGGAACTCTATGGAAGATGAGATGAGGCTCCCTATATTTAGGGGAGATGGATCTGAGTATCCCAATCAACATTGGTTCCTATGTGAGGTCATGTGGAATATTAAAATTATCACCGAAGAAGCCATCAAGAGAACCCAGTTCATCACTACGCTAAGGGACCGTGCGCTAAGCTGGTACATGAAACTTGTCCAAGGAATGGCGCAGCCTAAGCCACTGAACGAGATCAAGAATGCAATAATTGTAGAGTTTAAGAAACCTAAGTTGGAGTCACAATGTATTACAAAGCTAAAAGAGATCAAACAAAAGGTAGCAGAACCTGTTTGGGAGTTCGACTAGAGATTTAAGACCCTAATAGGCCGATTAACTTTTCAGATTCCCAATGAACAAAACAAAGAATGGCTCATCGCGGCGTTTTTACCACACATCAAAGTCCCTCTGATGCAGCTGAATATTGCATCGTAGGAAGAATCTTTGGAGATCACCATGAAGCTTGAATCATCACCTATGGGAGAATCTAGCTCAAGAATGAGCCAAATCTTGAGCCAAATGACTAGTTTTTCTCTGCAAGTCAAGGATATGAAGAAGGACAATGGGAGGGAAAAAAGAGAAGATATTTGGTGTGTAAGGTGCATATCTGAAGGTCATGATAAGGAACATTTTTCCTTATTTCATGAGTATTTGTCCTCAGGAGCACCGAGCCCCTTGAAGCAAGTTAACCTACCCTGGTGCAATGTATGCAGAAATAGGCATCGCCCAGGTGAGTGCTATTACATGCAGAAGTATGTTCAAACACCCACAAACTTGTATTGCACATTCTGTAAATCAGTGGGGCATGATGATCGAGATTTTAGAGCTTACGATCTCATGCATGAGAGGTTGAGGGACATATACAAGATTCAAGGTGAAGTACAACAAGAAGGAAACACTACATAGTACAACTCTCCATGGAGAGGAAACTTCAATCCTCACGGTGGATACAGAGGATGAGGAAGGGGAGAAGGTATGGGCCGAGGCCGAGGACAAATAATCTGTTATAACTGCATGCAGCCATGACACTTTGCAAGGGATTACTAGAATCCTTGCACAACCTGTAGTTATTGTAACTCTTTCAAGCATGTCATATAAGAATGCCCTGTGTTGTTAGCTAAGCTTCAGGAAGGATGAGGACCCCATTAGAACCCACAAGTGAAACTGATATATGTCGAACTACACAGAACATACCCTAGAGTCATTGTTATTACTCGAGGAGGCATTGCTATAGGAGAATATAGAACAATCCAAAGAAAGATCGCAAAAGAGTCAGGTATTAGGAAAGTTGTGGAGAAGACTCAGGCTTTTCATGCAAGGAAAGAAAGACAAATATTAGAGGAAGCAAGATAGAATTTCATGGGGGACCAAGGATCCTCATCTAAAACATGACCAGAAATAAAAGAGTATGGAATGCCTCAGGCATTTGATCAATCATATTCACCGAAAGAAGGAAAAGAGGTAAGTAAACTCATCAAATTTTTGTACACTTGTCTTAAGTTAATTCGGGATGAGAATGTTGTGCAAGAGTTATAGAACTTAATCAGGCAGTATGAGCTAAGAAAGGTATACCCCTTAATGAATAGGGAGATACACTAGATTGGTAAGAAGAGAAGAAAAAACAAAGAATTACATTTGAATGCTCAAAGAGGAGAGTATGATATAGACTATGTGGTCCTCAACTTAGGGTCGGAGGTCAATGTCATGACAAAGAAAACTTGGGCACTAATGGGAAAACTAAAGTTGATCTATTCCCCTATCAGGCTTAGAATGGATAATCAGCAAGTTGTCAGCCCATTTGGATGATTGGAGCATGTCCCTGTGGACATCGAGGGAGTTAGGACCTTTGCAGATTTTGAGGTAATTGAAATTGTTGATGATAGCTTCCCTTACCCTGCATTGCTAGGAATTGATTGGGCCTTCGAAAATTCTACTATTGTTGATTTAAAGAAAAGACGCATGACATTTGAAAGAGTTTTCCTTAGGGTCATTGCACCCTTAGATCCAGATGAGGGTTTGCGATATACAAATCCCATCAGAGAAGAAGACCACGCATATGAGCTGGAAAACATATATAAATTAATAGCGAGACAACATGATTATATCAATCCTACAGTCGATGGGAATCTGAGCTGGCGAAGTGACAACGCATGTTCATCAGAATCAGAAGAAGCACTCGAGAACTGGTAGAAACATATGTATGAAGTATCCACAAGGATATGTTCTTGACTAACAAAAGAAGTTCGCTGGATTGGTACAACAATAAGTAACTTGTCTACCTTTGATGGTCTAAACCCTCTAGAAGCCTTCCTCTCAGATTTTGAAACAAGTGTACCAGCACAAAAGAGGTTGTTGGCTATGGATGAGGCCCTGAAAGCTACACCAACAAGATGGTGGGGGATGCACAAAAGCAATATTACAGACTGGACACAATGTTGAACCTTGATGACAACGTGGTTCTCAGTACAAGTAGGAAGTTGTGAAGTGAGGTACACCGATCGACACTGCCCAAAGGACCATGTGTGAAGCTGCGAAGAATCCTGGAGTGACATTACTCAAGAAAAATGGGTACACAAATTCATTAACATGTTGGACATGACCCCTATTAACTAGTACCTTCAAGCGGAGCTGCGCCTCATCACTGCAAATTGGGAAGGTATGCTTCAGAATTTTGTAACCACCTTTTTGTTTGAAAGTGAATTTCCTTCAGTAGATCAAGCACTATAGATTTTGAGGCAGAAAGTATTTAAGGAGGCATCTAGTCTCCCTTTGGAGCAAGAATAGGATGAATGGACTGCACAATTCTAGAAACTACAAGGATGTTACAACATTAATGATGATGCAGATGATGATCCGAGGAAGGTAAAAATTGCTGAGACAGAATTCCACAGGGATGTGGAAGGACCAGGATTTGAGCTTCCATTCATTGGAAAACTGATCAACATAAAGAAAGTCAATATTGGGACAGAGGAGACACTGAATCTTGCCAATGTCGGAGATTACCGGGATGCTGCTACCATTGACAAAATTACAGAATTTTTGCACAAGTATCAGGACTTGTTTCTGACCAATTTCACTGATATGAAGGGTATCAAAGGACCTATGGGAGATATGAGAATACCTTTGAACCCAGATGTGAAGACATTCAAGCAAAGACCCTACAGATTGAACCTGAAATATAAGGAAAAAGTGAAGATTGAGCTCGACAGAATGTTAGAAGCAGGGATTATTGAACCTATCGAAGAGTCAGAGTGGATCATCCCTATGGTGGTGCAAGACAAGAAGACAGGTGAGATCAGAATTTGTGTGGATCTCAAGAAGTTGAATGATGCGTGTTTTCATAATCCTTTCCCTACACCATTCACAGACGAAGTGTTGGATAATGTGGGAGGCCAGGAGGTATATTCTTTTACAGATGGGTTTTCAGGATACCATCAGATCCGGATTGCCAAAGAGGACCACCACAAGACCACATTTCCACAGAATGGGGATCCTATCAATAAATAGTGATGCCATTTGGACTAAATAATGCCCCATCCATATTCTCCAGGGTGTTGGTCGAAGCGTTTAAAGAATTTTTGCATAAGTTTTTAGAAGCCTATTTTGATGACTGGATTGTTTTTAGTTTGCTGAAAAATCATATTGAATGTCTAAGAATAATGTTGGACAAATGCAAGTAGTGTCAAATTGCTTTAAATTTGAAGAAGTGCATCTTCTTCTCACCATTTGGAGTATTATTAAGACATATTGTATGCTTGCAAGGATTTTTTGTTGATCCATAAAAAATTTCAATTATAGTCAACTTATCGCCTCCTACTTCAGTCAAACAACTGCGCACTACGCTAGGAAATACTGGATATGACAGGAAATTTATCAAAGGATATGCTCAGATTACTGTGCCAATGGAGAATTTATTAAAGAAAGATTGCCAGTTTGGTTGGATAGACGAATTCCAGCAAAACTTCGACACACTGAAACAAAAGACGGTGACTACGCCCATTCTGGTATTTCCAGACTGGATTATAGAATTTCATGTGCATGTTGATGCGTCTTCTATTGCATCAGAAGAAGTATTGGCACAACCTGGAGAAGTGGAGATCAACCATCCATTAGCATTTTCCAGCAGAAATCTATCTACAGCTGAAATCAATTACACTACTACAAAGGGAGAAGGATTTGTCATGGTGTATGCGATGCAAAAATTCCGCCATTACTTACTTGGAGGACACTTTAAAATGTTTACTAATCACTTTGCACTGAATTACCTAGTCAAAAAGATAGTGTTGGGGTGGAGAATATGCAGATGGCTTCTCCTCTTTCAAGAATATGATTTTGAGATCATAGTTAATCCAGGAAGAATGAATAAGGGACTTGACCACCTGTCGAGGTTGGAACATGGAGAAGAACCCACCAGTTTGGAGGATACACTACCAGATGCATAGTTGCTCACCATTAGGGAGATGGATGGCCACTTCATAGACATAGTCCAATTCTTGTCAATAGGAATGGCTCCAAGTGAGTATACAATTTCCCAGAAGAAACAACTAGTGGTGCGCGCTGCAAACTTTTCACTGATAGTTGGTCAGCTATATAAGATGGGACTTGATGAGATACTAAGAATATGTGTGATGGAGGTAGAGTGCCTATTGATCCTCATAGAATCTCATGAAGGCATTGCACGAGGAAATTATGAAAGGAAAGAAACTATGCAGAAGGTTTTGCAAGCTATCCTTTGGTGGCCTACTTTACACAGAGATGCTAAAGAGTATACCAGAGCCTGTGATGTATGCCAGAGAGTTGGAAAACCATCACGAAGAGATGAAATTCCACTAGCATCATAGATGAACCTACAAGCATTTGAAAAGTGGGCCATTGACTTCGTGGGACCTATAAACCCACTAGGAAAGTGCACAGGAGCAAGGTACATTATCACTACGACAAAATACCTGACTAGATGGGCCGAAGCAAGAGCAGTCAAGGACTGTAGTGCAACTACAACTGCACATTTTATATTTGATAACATAATAACCAGGTTTGGATTCCCTAAGACCCTTATGAGCAATTAAGTCACTCATTTCATCAACAAGACAATTGAAGCCCTGACTAAAGAATTTTCAGTTCACCATCAGAAGAGTACACCTTACCATCCACAAGAAAATGGAACGGTTGAAGTATTCAACAAAATGTTGGAGACAACATTCATAAATATTTCCAGTGTGAACAAGGATGACTGGGATTTAAGAGTACTAGAAGTACTTTGGGCTTATATAACCACTTGCAATAAATTAACAATGCAGACCCCTTTCAAGTTGGTTTATGGTCTCAAAGTTGTTGTCCCGATGGAGTACTTGGTAGGTCAAGCTTAAGAATTGTTGCATTTACAGACATGGATGATACTGGCGTTGTTCGTAAGAGGCTTTCCCAGCTGGTTGAACTAGAAGAAGATAGATTTATTGAAGGATTCCATTAGCATGTACAAAAGGAAAGAGAGAAGGCCTATCATGATAGACACATCAAGAAGAAGGCATTTAAGCAAGGTGATTTAGTACTGGTGTATGACAGTAAATTTATAAGACATCTAGGGAAGTGTAGAATGCATTGTCTTGGACCATATGAGATCGCCTATGTTACAGAAGGAGGAGTTGCACAACTGAAGACATTGAAGGGAGAATGGAAAGAAGGATTAGTGAATGGGAGTCGGCTGAAGTTGTATTATGACAACCAGCTACCTCACAACTCTCAGTAAAAGAAAGGAGAAAAGGGTCTAGGTACCAGGTTCAGTTGAAACTGGGTACCAGACATAGAAAAGACAGTCTGCACAAGGCTGGGAAGGAGGCATAAAGAAGAAAGAAAAGGTTGCACTGGGAAGTCAAAAGTCGAAGTAAAACAGAAGGATCAGATCTGAAGTGCCTCAGGATGAGTCACAGGTGAGTGTTGGGGGGTTTTTGGCCCTTGGTTATGGAAGAAAGCGAATATCAAGGAAGAAAACATCAAACATGAACTGTGTGGGAGACACAATGACTGTCACTGGGTCAAAGTAAGAAAAAGAGAAGAAAATCTGGAGTGAAGTATGGAAAAGCAATCTGTTGGATGAGGAGATCGAGGATGACATATCAACAAGGAATATGGATCGAGGACAACTCAGCAAGAAGAGAAAGCCACCATTGGATGCTTTGGATGCTTTGGATGCTTTGAAAAGGTGGGTCAAGTTGACCTAGGGTTTTAGACACCTAGGGTTTTGGGTAATTAGGGTTTTGACACCTAGGTTTTGACACCTAGGTTTTGACCTAAGGCTGTCAGTGAGGGACTATAATGTATAAATAGAGGTCGAGAGAACCTAGGTTGGGTTGGTACTAGTTTTGGGTATTGACGTTAATTGTTGTTGGTTGAGAGATTATTGTACTGTGAGAGAGAGGAGTGCTAAGAGTGAGAGCCTTCTGGTATTTTAAGATCTTCAGCTGGGTGCGAAGATCAAGTCTTGTAGCTGGGTGCACAGGAAGGTGGGAGACAAAGAGAAGAAGAGAGAAGATCTGCTAACTAAGAGTGCAGATCAGAACTGTAAGCTTTATCTTAATATATAATAATCACAGTTCTATGGACGTAACCCTAGAGAGAGGGTGAACCACGTATATTTTGTGTCATATGTGTGATTGATGCCTGGATCTCTGTCATTGTTATATTGTTATTTGCATTATTGTGTTAGATCAGATTTATAGGTGTGCAGAGTAGATCTAGTTGATAAAATATATATGAATGCTCCATTATTGTTGTATTAGTTCAACTTGATATTCCCCTGGTTGTAGACATCTCTGTCTTGCAACCCCCCTCTTAGTTGCTTCGGGTGAGACTACATCTTCTTCGTAGGTGTAGCTGAAAGGGATAGTAGCTAGGGCTTGTTGGTGCACTCTTGGAGTGAACCCTGGGTCTTCCCCTGTGCCAACACTAACCTCAGAAGATGAAAATACAAAACGTTTGTGGGCCCCGATGGGGGTAGTTGATACGTCAACTTCCCAGGGTCGTAACATTTTCATACGATCTCCGTTTAGGGCACTCCATACACTGTTGGAAAGGTCTAACCGAGAAGAAAATTTTTCAACTGGTCTAGGTGTGTGGTTTTGGCAATCGCCTGGACCTCAAATCCCCAAAAATTTCATTTAGGGCCTCAAAACGGCCCTAAAAGTTTGGAACCCAAAAAACTGCCAAGATGGAAAACTGTTTTTCGAGCCCGTGGAATAGGTGGGTGGCCACCGATATCCACTTGGATCAATCCTCCCTCCTTAGGAAGCAATGGTATCCATTGCGTTGAGTACCCAGGAGAGAGGGAAAAGTGTTTGTTGAATCTGCATCTTGATTAGTTGCTTGCCTTGTTGGAGAAGTTGTGTTTCTTATCTTGTTGAAAGTTTTCACAAACATGTGGCTGGAAGGGTTGGAAATTTTTAACTAGTCTGGCTACATGAGATGTTTGTGTGCAGACGGAATATTTGCACTTTGTTGAATTTTTTTCGACCCACTTCTGTTGGATAGAAGGTGCTTGAACTGAGGCTGTAGTGGTTGCAATATCCTCATGTTCACCTTTTGAACAGATTATGAAGAAGTTGAATTTTGTAGTTTCAGATACTACCTTGTGACACTGTTTAGGTGGGACACTAGTTTGAACTACCTATGGTATTATTTAGAGATGACCCCCCAAAGTAACAATGACACTACGAGGTCGAGACTCATAAACAACATTGAACTTCCACATATATGGATGGCCCAAGAGAACATCAAACACATATAGCGGGGAAACATCACATAATACCTCATCCTTGAAGGGATGGATGCCGTATGAAAATCAACAATATTGGTTGACACGAAGATCTTTTCCTTGGCGAAGCCACCTGATGTTGTATGGCTGTGGGTGTGGTGTTGTCAACAATCCCAACTATTTGACGAACTCTGCTAAGATGAGGCTCTTCTAGCTTCCGTTATCAACAATAAAATGTAGTGGGTTCCCCTTCACCCACATCTGTGAATGAAAAAGGCACTCCCCCTCTTCAGTGTCTGTTGGTTCTTCTGGTTGAATTGTTTTGGTCGCGACAATAGCAGTGGGGTCTGCATCGATGATCTTTCTTTTACCAGTATTTTCAAAATCAGATTCTGAATCAGGGTTCGGCCCCTTGTCTTTGATCTTGACCACCAATGAATTTTTTGAGTGACATTCCTCAGTGTTGTTCCAGGGGATTTTGTGGAAATTGCACCATTTTCCATTGTCATTATTTGTATTCCCGTGACCGTTATTTTCCTTTGGCTTGGACTGGTTTTCAGGAGACTGTTTATTAGGGCCATATTTATCATACTTTGGATGTTGCATATTTGTAGACCCAAACTCCCATTTGTTCTGGTGCTTAAATTTCTGCTCAATTTTAACAACATATCGATAAACAACATCAAGTGATTAGATGTTCAGAAAATCCATTTCAATTTGGATATATCTGTGTAGAGCCCCATGGTATTTCAGAACCAAATGTCATGCAGATTCTTTCATAACCAACTTGGTGCACAAGGTATGGAAGGTATTGGTGAACTCTGGAATTGCTTGGCCCCTCCCTTGTCATAGTGTGGTCCATCTCATGTACTAGTCCTCATAGTTTCCAACAGGGTAATACTGTTCCTTTACCGCATCCACAAAAAAATCTCAAGTGGGCTCAGCCCCATATATTCCAGACTCCTCTGTGGAACTTTTCTCCCAGTAAGTTTCCCACCCATTTTTGATATGGGGGAGAGCTTTAAGGAGTTTGAAGGTGATCTTTTCACTGTCGAAAAAATTATGAACAGAGAAATAACCTTCTAATAGATTTAACCATTTGTGTAGCGAATCCACATCTATCTGACCTTCAAATATGGGAATATCAAAATTAATGTGTACCTTGAAAGGAGAGGTGCTTCCAAAGTAGTTGTTTGATGAATATGTGCATGTTGCTATCGGTAGGCGTTGAAGGATGTGGGAAAAATTATCCATCATTTCGTCCCTCTGTCGTGTGAGAGCTTGCTCAAGCAACAGATTGATAGGATCATTTGCTCCATCATTTTTATTTTCTTCCTCCATGGAGGGTTTCTTGGGTGTGCGGAAGCGATTTTATTTAAGAGAGACAAGATCGAGATCTAACTTGTTATACTCGGACCTCGTCGGGGACATGAACTGAAAAAATTATCAAGAGCTACGTGCTCTGATACTACCGATCCAGATTATTTTTGGCAAGAAATGAGAGTTGAGATATAAAAAATTAATGCACAGAGATATCATGGATATCCAATAATATAATATAAATGTATCAAATATGCAACCATAAACACAGAGATACAGTAATACATGATTTCTATTAATGGAAGAAATGTACAAAGACTGTAAAAATACAGAGTGAAAGACTCGCTAGAATGGTGGAAGCTTATCTCTAAGAAGAGATGTGATGGCTACTCACATTCGTAAAAAGATGATTGTTACAATGAGGCTCCAAAGGCATTTTTAACATAATAAAAATCCAAAACCCTAACCCCAGAAGATAAAAAAGACAAAATGTTTGCGGGCCCCAATGGGGGTAGTTGATACGTCAATTTAAGGGGGGCGTAAATTTTGGATACGATTTCCATTTGGGGTGCTCGATACACCTTTAGAAAGGTCTAACTGAGAAGAATGATTTTCGATTGGTCCAAGCTACTACCTTAGGCAATCACCTAGACACCAAATCCCCAAAAAATGTCGTTTAGGGCCTCAAAACGGCCATAGAAGTTTGGAATCCGAAAAAATGCCAAGATGGAAAATTGTTTTTCGAGCCCGTGGAATAGGTGGGTGGCCTCTGATATCCACCTGGATCAATACTCCCTCCTTAGGAAGAAATGATATACATTGAATTGAGTGCCCGAGGAAGAGGGAAAAGCGTTTGTTGAATCCGCATCTTAATGAGTTGCTTGCCTTGTTGGAGAAGTTGCGTTGCTTAGCTTGTTGAAGGTTGTCATGGACATGTGGCTCAAAGGGTTGGACCTTTTTAACCAGTCTGGCTACATGACATGTTTGTGTGCAGACGAAACATTTGCGCTTTGCTGTAGTCTTATTGCCCCACTTCTGTTGGATAGAAGGTGTTTGGGTCGAAGCTATAGTGGTTGCAGTATCCTCCTGTTCACCTTTTGAACAGATTGTGAAGAAGCTGAATTTTGTAGTTTGAGATACTACCTTGCGATACTGTTTAGGTGGGATAGTATTTGGAACTACCTCTTGTATTCTTTAGAGATGACCCCCCAAAGTAACAATGACACTATGGGGCCAAGACTCATAAACAACATGGCACTTCCACATATATGGTTGTCCCAAGAGAAAATTAGAGACATCTAGTGGGGAAACATCACATAATACCTCATCCTTGAAGGGTTGGATGCTATATGACAATCGAAACTGCTAGCTGACACAGAGATCTCATCCTTGGCGAAGCCACCCTATGTTGTATGGTTGCGGGTGTGGTGTTGTCGAAAATCCCAATTATTTGACGACCTCTGCTGAGATGAGGTTCTTCTGGCTTCCGCTATCAACAATAAAATACAATGAGGTCCCCTTCACCCATATCCATGAATGAAAATTTTTCTCCCCCTCTTTAGTATCTGTTGGTTCTTCTAGTTGAATTGTTGCAGTCGAGACAATAACAGTGAGGTTTTCATCGATGATATGTCTTTAACCAGTATTTTCAGAATCAGATTATGAATCAAGGTTCAACTCCTTGTCTTTGATCTCGGCCTACAATGACTATTTTGAGCGACATTCCTTGGTGTTGTGCCAGGGGACTTTTTGGAAATCGCACCATTTTACGGTGTCCTTCTTTGTCTTCCCGTGACCCTTCTTTTCATGTGTCTTGGAATAGTTTTTAGGAGACTGTTTATTAGGGTCTTCGTTATCATACTTTGGTTGTTGCATATTTTCAAACCCAAACTCACGTTTGTTATGGTGCTTAAATTTCGGCTCGATTTTAACAACATATCAATAAGAAACACCGAGTGATGATATGTCTAGAAAATCTATTTCAGTTTGGATGTATCTGTGTAGAGCCCCACAGTATTTCAGAACCAAATGTCGTTTGGAGTCTTTGATACCCATATTGGTGCGAAAGGTATGGAAGGTATTGGTGAACTTTGGAATTTCTTGGCCCCTTTATTATCACAATGTGGTCTATCTCATGTACTGGTCCTCATAGTTTTCAACAGGGTAATATTGTTCCTTTACCACATCCACAAAACAAATCCAAGTGGGATCGACCCCATATATTCCAGACTCCTCTGTGGAACTTTTATCCCAGTAAGTTTCCCACCAATGTTTTACATGGGGAAGAGCTTTAAGGAGTGTGAAGGTGATCTTTTCCCTGTCGAAAAAATTATGAACAAAGAAATAACCTTCTAACATATTTAACCATTTGTCTAGGGCATCTGCATCTATCTGACCTTCAAATATGGGAATATAAAAATTAACTTGTACATTGAAAGGAGAGGTGATACCAAAGTGGTTGTTTTATTAATATGTGACTGTTTCTATCGGCAGACGTTGAAGGATGTGGAAAAAATTATCCATCATTTCGTCCCTCTGTCGTGTGAGAGATTTCTCAAGCAACAGATTGATAGGATCGTCTGCTCCATCATTTTTATTTTATTCCACCATGGAGGGTTTCTTGGGAGTGCGAGAGTGATTTTCTTCAAGAGAGACAAGCTCGAGACCCAACTTGCTATACTTGGACCTCGTCGGGGACATGCACTAAAAACAACGATTAAGAGCAGCCTGCTCTGATACGACTGATCCAGATTATTTTCGGCATGAAATGAGAGATGAGATATAATAAATAAATGAACAGAGATATCATGGATATCCAATAATATAACAAAAATGTATTAGAGATGCAACAATAAACACAAATATAAAGTAATACACGATTTCTATTAATTAAAGAAATGTATAGAAACTGTAAAAATACAAAGTGAAAGACTCGCTAGAATGGTGGCAGCTTATCTCTGAGAAGAGATGTGACGGCTACTCACATTAAAAATAATATGATTGTTACAATGAGGCTCCAAAGTCCTTTTTAACATAATAAAAATCCAAAACCCTAACCCTGGGAGATGGAAAGACAAAAGGTTTGCGGGCCCCGATGGGGGTAGTTGATACTTCAACTTCCTGAGGGTGTAATGTTTTCATACGATCTTCGTTTGGGGAACTCAATACACCATTGGAAAGGTCTAACCAAGAAGAATGATTTTTTACTGGTCCAGGACAATGCACTTGAAAGTAGCATGGACTGAAAATCCCCAAAAAATGTCATTTAGGACCTCAAAACGACCTCGAAAGTTTGGAACCCAAAAAACTGCCAAGATGGAAAACTGTTTTTCGAGCTCATGGAATAGGTGGGAAACCACCGATATCCACTTGAATCAATCCTCCCTCCTTAAGAAGAAATGGTCTCCATTGTGTTGAGTGCCCAGGGGAGAAGGAAAAGTGTTTGTTGAATTTTCATCTTGATGAGTTGCTTTCATTGTTGGAGAAGTTGTGTTGCTTAGCTTGTTGAAGGTGTTCACGAACATGTGGCTGGGAGGGTTGGACCTTTTTAACCAGTCTGGCTAGATGATATGTTTGTGTGCAGATGGAATATTTTCACTTTACTGCAGTCTTTTTTATTCTCTTTTTTTAGATAGAAGGTGCTTGCGTCGAGGTTGTAGTGGTTGCAGTATCCTCTTGTTCACCTTTTGAACAGATTGTGAAGAAGCTGAATTTTCTATTTTGAGATATTACCTTGCGACACTGTTTAGTTGGGATAGTAGTTGGAACTACCTCTAGTATTCTGTAGAGATGAGCCCCCAAAGTAAGAATGACACTACGGGGTTGCGAATCATAAACAACATGGCACTTCCACATATATGGCTGGCCCAAGAGAGCATCACAGAAATCTAGTGGGGAAACATCACATAATACCTCATCCTTGAAAGGCTAGATGTCGTATGAAAATCGACACTACTCGCTGACACGGATATCTCTTCCTTGGTGAATCCACCCGATGTTCTATGGAAGTGGGTGTGGTGTTGTCGACAATCCCAACTATTTGACGATGTCTGTTGAGATGAATTTATTCTGGCTTCTGTTATCAACAATAAAATGCAGTGGGGTCCCCTTCACCCACATTTGTGAATGAAAAAGGAACTCCCCCTCTTCATTATTTGTTGGTTCTTTTGGTTGAATTGATGTGGTCGCGACAATAGAAGTGTGGTCTGTGTCGATGATCTATATTTTACCAATATTTCCAGAATCATATTTTGAATCAGGGTTTGGCTCCTTATCTTTGATCTCGGCCACCAATGATTGTTTTGAGAAACATTCCTTGGTGTTGTGCTAGGGGAGTTTGTGGAAATCGCACCATTTTTTGGTGTCCTTATTTGTCTTCCCGTGACCCTTCTTTTCCTGTGTCTTGGACTGGTTTTCATGAGACTGTTTATTAGGGTCATATTTATCATACTTTGGTTGTTGCATATTTGCAGACCTAAACTCCCGTTTGTTCTGGTGCTAAATTTCTTCTCGATTTTAACAACATATCGATAAGCAGCACAAAGTGATGAGATGTCCAGAAAATCCATTTTAGTTTGGATGTATTTGTGTGGCCCCCATGGTATTTCAGAACCAAATGTTGTTCAGATTATTTTATACCCATCTTGGTGCAATGGGTATGGAAGGTATTGGTGAAATATATAACTTCTTGGCCCCTTTCTTGTCATCATGTGGTCCATCTCATGTACTGGTCCTCATAGTTTCCAACAGGGTAATATTGTTCCTTTATCGCATCCACAAAAAAATCCCAAGTGGGCTCGACCCCATATATTCCAAACTCCTTTGTGGAACTTTTCTCCCAGTAAGTTTCCCACCAATGTTTGACATGGGGGAGAGTTTTAAGGAGTGTGAAGGTGATATTTTCCCTTTCGGAAAAATTAGGAACAGAGAAATAACCTTCTAACAGATTTAACCATTTCTCTAGGGCATCTGCATCTATCTAACCTTCAAATATAGGAATATCAAAATTAACTTGTAACTTGAAAGGAGAGTTGCTTCCAAAGTGGTTTTTTGATGAATATGTGCCTATTGCTATCGACATGCGTTGAAGGATGTGGTAAAAATCATCCATCATTTCGTCCCTCTATCGTGTGAGAGCTTGCACAAGAAACATATTGATAGGATCGTTTTCTCTGTCATTTTTATTTTCTAGCGTGCGAGAGAAATTGTATTCAAGAGAGACAAGCTCGAGAACCAGCTTGCTATACTCAGACCTTGTCAGGGACATGCACTGAAGAAAACAATAAAGAGAACCCTTCTCTGATACCACTAATACAGATTATTTTCGGCACAAAATGAGAGCTGAGATATAATAATTAAATGCATAGAGATATCGTGGATATCCAATAATATAACATAAATGTATCAAATATGCACCCATAAACACAAAGATACAATAATACACAATTTCTATTAAAGAAAGAAATGTACAGAGACTGTAAAAATACAGAGTGAAAGACTCGCTAGAATGGTGGCAGTGTATCTCTGAGAAGAGATGTGATGGCCACTTGCATTTGCAAGAATATGACTATTACAATGAGGCTCCAAATACCTTTTCAACATAATAAAAATCGAAAACCCTAACCTTGGAAGATGAAAAGACAAAAGGTTTGTGGGCCCTGATGGGGGTAGTTGACACGTCAACTTACCATGGGCGTAACTTTTGCATATGATCTATGTTTGGGGCGCTCGATACAACATTGGAAAGGTCTAACTGATAATAACAATTTTTGACTGGTCCAAACATGTACCAATGGTAGTCGCCTAGACCCCAAATCCCCAAAAAACGTCGTTTAGGGCCTCAAAACGGCCTTGGAAGTTTGGAACTCAAAAAGATGCCAAGATGGAAAATTGTTTTTCGAGCCCGTGGAATAGGTGGGTGGCCAAGTATATCCACCTGGATCAATCCTCCCTCTTTAGGAAGCAATGGTTTCCATTGCATTGAGTGCTTGGGGGAGAGCGAAAAGTGTTTGTTGAATCTGCATCTTGATGAGTTGCTTGCCTTGTTGGAGAATTTGTGTTGCTTAGCTTGTTGAAGGTTGTCACGAACATGTGGCTGGAATGGTTGGACCTTTGTAACCAGTTTGGATACATGATATTTTGTGTGAAGACAGAATATTTGCACTTTGCTGTAGTATTTTCGACCCGCTTCTATTGGATAGAAGGTGCTTGGGCCGAGGTTGTAGTGGTTGCAGTATCCTCCTGTTCACCTTTTGAATAGATTATGAAGAACCTAAATTTTGTAGTTTGAGATACTACCTTGCGGCACTGTTTAGGTGGGACAATAGTTGGAACTACCTTTGGTATTCTGTAGAGATGACCCCCAAAGTAACAATGACTCTACGGGATCGAGACTCCTAAACAACATGACACTTCCACATATATGGCAGGCCCAAGAGAACATCACATAAATATAGTGGGGAAACATCACATAATACCTCATCCTTGAAGGGTTGGATGTCGTATGACAATCGACACTATTGGTTGGCATGGAGATCTCGTCCTTGGCGAAGCCAACCGATGTTGTATGGCTGTGGGTGTGGTGTTTTCGACAATACCAACTGTTTGACGGCCTCTGCTAAGATGAGGTTCTTATGGCTTCTGTTATCAACAATAAAATGTAGCGGGGTCCCCTTTGTTGGAACAAATATTGATATTTTGTCTTTCGATAGCTTAGGGGGAAAAAATTTATAGTGTTTAGCTATCGAAAGTGCAGACTTTCGGTTTCTTAAATCTCAGGTTTCATATGCCATTAGCTGTCAAAAGTGTATCGGCCGAGACCAAGCATTCAAGCACCACGCATCAAGACACATGGAGGAAGAGCTCATGAGTAGGTGTGAAAAGATTGCAATAAACGACATCAAATCGCTATAATAATGTTTTTAAAAAATGCCACATCACCATTTCAAATTTTCGGCAGTCAGGGGTTTGGCCGACATAAAGATTTTGACCACTACCCATTTTCCCGAAACCTGAAAGCCAAAATCGGGGTTTTGAGAATTTCAGTGGCTTAGGGCACTCTGAAATATCACTATTAGCCACCGAAATCCAGGACTTTCAGCAACTAATATACCCTTGTTTTCAGCATGTTAGCCACCGAAATCATAGATTTTTCATATGCAAAAAACATTGCCTTGGGAAAAAACCATTTTTATCAGACTTGGAGAGGCCATTGTCCATGTTCGAATAGTCAATCAACATCTACAGATCCTAATATTTATAGTGGTGTCTTCATAATTTCATTTTGAGCTTGGGAAGGTAGTAAAACGTCCCCCGAAAGATGAGGTTTGTTTTCAGAAAATATGGCATTTTTTACTGTGCTGAGTCATCATTTTCAAATGACGATTCTGAGCGACTGGAGGATCATTTTGAGAAACAGTCGGATTATTTTGCAACTAACACATCATAGATCAATATAATCTCTCATTTTTTCCTACAGGTGTCACAGATTGGGAGAATCGAATCCATCTCCGAGCCCTAATTTTCAAATCTCATATTTTCCTGTTTTGACACACGTTTGTAAAATGAAGATATGGGACAAATAGAAATGGATCTCAAAGAACTGAGAGAGTTTTTTGCTTAGAACAAAAATATTCACAAAAACCTCTTTCATTTTATACACATATGTCATGATTCGAGAGATACAGAACCATAACCGTAGCCCCAGTTTTCAGCAGTTTGGCCCATTTTCTATGGCAGAAAGTTTCCAAAATTGATGGTAATTGTTGTTATCTTTTGGGAGGATTTAAACCTAGATACCTACATGTGATACCTATTCATTTATATAGGGATTTATTTTGTAATTCGAATCATTTTTCAATTATTCGAAAGAAGACCTATATTATTGTATCTTCTTGAAGAAAAAAGGGGGCTCTTTGAGTCAGGGGACAGGAGTAGTACTCCTGGGTTGTAGCTTTCATTTTTAGTTTAATAAAATATTGCAGAAGCATGTTTTATCCATATTAGAAATTCTTTTGATGTTTCATGCAAATGTTTTCCATTTTCTTAGTTTCAATATCACTCCATCTATCTTTTCTTCTCGATTTGTAATTGTTTTGCAATATAATTCATCCTCTGTTAGATGCTCTGTTGTAGACTGGTTATAGGTTGTTTATTGCAGAGATAGAAAGGTTCAGAATTCATTATTTTCTATATGCTCTGTCCCAGCCATCTCTTTCCACTGATTTATGCTTGGAATTCACTCATCGCTGAGTTCTCCTTGTGTATTGATATGTTTTCTCTTTATTCTGTTGCCGTACTTTTATAAATCCTTCTCTTTGTAATCAACGTCTATCTCGCCTCTACTCCATGGATTTACATTGCTAAAACACTCTTGATATTTTCTTGATCATTTGACTCCATGCCCAATGGACTACCTCCCGGTCCAACCCATCAACCCTAAAAGCCTCAAAACATTTTGTTACCTACAGATCTACCCGTTGTTAAGCTTATTGGATATCCTATCGTGACATATATTCGAGAGATCCCTCTCGGGTTGGAAGGGGCAACTTCTAATCAAAAGTGGTTTGTGGTTATCTTGGAATTTACTTACACGCAACCCAAATCAAGTTCTGAGTGACAACTTATTTTTTCATTTAAAATGTGCTAAGTCTTGGCTCTATTATAGCATAGAACCAACTCTTGCAACAACATTTTCTAGCGTCGTTGTCAGGGATGGAGGAACGAAGATATCTTCCCTGGGATACAACAAAAATTTTAGATCTATTCTTTGATGGTGAACAAGGGATAGGCATTCAATTGGCTATGATCATTCACCTGGCGACTCCTTGGTTCGAAGACTCTACATGATTCACTGGCGACTCCAATGGTCTCTGTTCTAGGATAAAT
The DNA here is from genome assembly GCA_000966675.3 of Picea glauca. Taxonomy (NCBI): domain Eukaryota; kingdom Viridiplantae; phylum Streptophyta; class Pinopsida; order Pinales; family Pinaceae; genus Picea; species Picea glauca. The sequence continues at coordinate 74,648 of JZKD02S1902065.1, read as the reverse complement.
TCGTGAGTGCGGACACAGACCAATCTCCACAGATCCACCTGGATCTGGAACAAACTGAGACAGAATACTACTCTTTCCCTAGTTCTAAAGTATTGA
>JZKD02S1902065.1:26971-74542 GCA_000966675.3 Picea glauca | reverse complement strand
ACTGACAAGTGTAACTTTCTTCATGAAAATGATCTTAAAGAAGAGCTAGATCTTCTATCACCATGTCATTATCATGTCATCATCTTGATAACCAAAAATGAGGATAACAGTCTCAAAATGTCGAATTCGTTCACTGCTCGGATTTCTGCAAGGTTTGCTCCTCTGGACTTTACAAATTCTTATGGTTTTCCAAACACTATTCCAGACATTAAAATTTGGGAAGATGTCCTTCCTAAATTTGGAGGATATGTGAACAACAATCCTGCTCAACACTTGTTTGAATTCCACAAGCTCATAGATGAATTAAATGTACATCATGAAGATGTCCTCATGAAGTTGTTTATGTTTTCATTGGAAAGAGATGCTAGGCTTCGGTATAAATCTTTACCCCATTCCAGTATTCATTCATTGAAATATTTTCACACACTTTTTCATCAACGTTGTAAGAGGATATATTCAGCTGAAATCCTTTTTGAAGATTGTTGTAATATAGAATTCTTAATACAAAAAGATCATACAAATCCTCTTGAAGAGGAGGAAGAAACAATAGAAATTTCTCAAGTGGATGAAGATGACCATCATGACGAAGAGTTGGTTGATAAAGAAACAGGATATGATAGTTCTTGTGATCATATTCAAGAATAATATATCCATCATCATAGTCAACCTGTAGAAGAGGAAGGAAACAATAGTTGCTTGATCCATAAATTACACAAACCATATCCTCCTTTAACAGAAGAAGAGATAGATCTTCTCCTGAATAGTTATGTTTCAGCTCCCTCTTACACAAATCTGCAGCTTCCACACAGTCGTGAATATATGAGTGAAAATTCTTCTATTATTAATTCAAATCTGATTTTAAATGATGATAGTCATGAAACTATATAGGAAGTCAGTGAACCTATTTATGATGATTCCCTACCAGGAGATCAACTTGTAGACTCTATTTTGTTTCATGAAAAAGATGTGGTTGTCACGTTTAACAGTCTTGAAGGAAGTTTGTTGTTCAAAGATGATTTAGACTGTGATTTGGAGTATGAATTTGAGACAGACATCATGCTAGAGAAAGAACCAGAATTTCCCATGCTTGAGGAATCCACAGTCAATATTATGATAATTTGTTTGACTGATGACACTCCTAAGTTATCTGCTGAACCTAAATATGATGAGTACACTGATGATTATAATATTGTTTCTCTAGAACAATTTGTTGTGGGTTTTTCATGGAGGAATGATGGTCTTTAGATAGATGTCATATCAAATGAAGGATGGTTGGATATACTCTTTGAGGATGATCCTGAGAAAAATTAATTGGAGCACACAGTAGTATTTGATGAAGCTTGTTATTTAAAAGCTCAGGACCATGCATTTTTTCATGATCCTTTTGCTGACCTTTTAGATTCAATTAATGGAGGAGTATGCTATGTCATGGATATTTTGTCACGAGAATCGATGAAAAGTTTGAAAATTCATGATCAACAATAGGTCAGATGGGAGTTGTCAGTTTCCTTTTTCAGCCTGCTCAAAGAAAGTGTGAGCAATTTTCAAATAAGTAGACAGTTTTTGGATTGGCTTCACTGGCATTTTTGTATCATTTAATTCAGTGGGAATTTTTCAGTAGTTAGAGTAGGCGACGTATATAAATAAGCTTGACTTTGAGCATTATATTATAGCGGTGATTTTCAATATGTTTTCAGTTCAGTTTTGAATCCAGTATGGTTTTGTTTTAAAGCATTACGACTCCATAGCCCAATGAATGAATAAGCGATTTTTTGTTTCAAAAAGCTGCAAGTAAAGTGACAGGGTTTCAGAGTTTGATAAGGATGAATTCGGGTCGCCCAATGGATGAAGGCACGTGGTATACTATTCTTAGCGCTTTATAGAAAAGAACCATCCCTAGATGGAGCCTATATTGGAACAAATATTGAAATTTTGTCTTTCGGTATCTTAGGAGGAAAAAAATTATAGTGTTTAGCTACCGAAAGTGCAGACTTTCGGTAGCTTAAATCTTAGGTTTCATATGCCATTAGCTGCCGAAAGTGTATCGGCCGAGACAAAGTGTTCAAGAGCCATGCATCAAGCCACATGGAGGAAGAGATCACAAGTAGGCATGAAAAGAATGCAATAAACGACATAAAATCACTATAATAAGGTTTTACAAAAATGCCACATCACCATTTCGGATTTTCAGCAGTCGAGGGTTTGGCCGACATAAAGAATTTGACCACTGCCCGTTTTCCCGAAACCTGAAAGCCAAAATTGGGGTTTTGGTACTTTCGGTGTCTTATGATGCTCTATAATCTCACTGTTAGCCACCGAAAGACAGGACTTTCAGCAGCTAAGATACCCTTGTTTTCATCATGTTAGCCACCGAAATCACAGATTTTTCATATGCAAAAAAATTGCCTTGGGAAAAAACCATTTTTCTCAGACTTGGAGAGGCCATTTTCCATGTTTGAATAGTTGATCAACATATAAGATCCTAATATTTCTAGTGGTGTCTTCATAAATTCATTTTTATCTTGGGAAGGTAGTGAAAAGTCCCCCGAAAGATGAGGTTCATTTTCAGAAAATATGGCATTTTTTACTGTGTTGAGTCACCATTTTCCAATGATGATTCTGAGTGCCTGGAGGATCATTTTGAGGAACGGTAAGAGAATTTTGTGAATAACACATCATATATCAATAAACTCTCTCAATTTTCCTACAGGTATCACAGACTGGGAGAATCGAATCCATCTCTGATCCCTAATTTTCAAATCTCATATTTTCCTGTTTTGACACACATTTGTAAAATAAATATCTGGGGCAAATGGGAATGGATATCAGGGAACTGAGAGAGGCTTTTGCTCAGAACAAACATATTCAGAAAAAACTCTTTCAGTTTATACACATCTATCACAATTCAAGATATGCAGAACCATAGTCGTAGACCCAGTTTTCAGCAGTTTGGCCCATTTTCTATGGCAAAAAGTTTCTGAAATTGATGATAATTGTTGTTATCTTTTGGGAGGATTTTGACCTCAATAACTACATGAGATACCTGTTCATTTCTAAAGGGATTTATTTTTTAATTCGAATCATTTTTCAGTTATTCGAAAGAAGACCTATATTATTGTATCTTCTTGAAGAAAAAGGTTCTTTGAGTTAGGGGACAGGAGTAGTACTCTTGGATTGTAGCTTTCATTTTCAGTTTAATAAAAGATTGCAGAATCATGTTTTATCCATATCAGAGATTCTTGTGATGTTACTTGCAGAGTTTGTCCATTTTATTAGTTTCAATGTCAATCCATCTATCTTTTCTTCTCGATTTGTAACTGTTTTGCAATAGAATTCATCCTCTATTAGATGCTTTGTTGCAGATTGGTTATAGGTTGTTTCTTGCAAAGATCGAAAAGTTTAGAATTCATAATTTTCTAGATTCTCTATCCCAACCATCTCTTTCCACTTATTTATGCTTGGAATTCACTCATTGCTAAGTGCTCCTTGTGTATTGATATGTTTTATCTTTATTCTGTTGCCATACTTTTATAAATCCTTCTCTTTGTAATCAGATTCTATCTCACCTCTGCTCCATGGATTTCCATTGTCGAAACACTCTTTCTATTTTCTTGATCATTTGACTCCATGCCCAATGGACTACCTCTCGGTCTAACCCATCAACCCTAAAAACCTCAAAACTTTTCGTTACCTACAGATCTTCCCACTGTTAAGCTTATTGGATATCCTATCGTGACATATATTCGAGAGATCCCCCTCGGGTTGGAAGGGGCAACTTCTAATCAAAAGTGGTTCGTGGTTATATTGAAATTTACTTGCACACAACCCAAATCAAGTTCTGAGTGATAACTTATTTTTTCATTTAAAATGAGCTAAGGCTTGGCTCTATTACAGCCTAGAACCAACTCTTGCGACAACACCCTTCACCCATATATGTGAATGAAAAAGGCACTCCCCCTCTTCAGTATCTGTTGCTTCTTCTGGTTGAATTGTTGCGATCACGACAATAGCAGTGGGGTCTACGTCAATGATCTGTCTTTTACCAGTATTTTCAAAATTAGATTATGAATCAGGGTTCACCTCCTTGTCTTTGATCTTGGTCACCAATGACTGTTTTGAGCGACATTCTTTGGTGTTGTGCCCGGGGATTTTGTGGAAATTGCACCATTTTCTAATGTCCTTCTTTGTCTTCCTGTGACCCTTCTTTTCTTGTGGCTTGGACTGGTTTTAAGGAGACTGTTTGCTAGGGTCGTCTTTATCATATTTTGGTTGTTGCAGATTTGCAGACCCAAACTCTCGTTTGTTCTGGTGCTTAAATTTCTGCTCGATTTTAACAACATATCGATAACCAACAGTGAGTGATGAGATGTCCAGAAAATCCATTTTAGTTTGGATGTATCTGTATAGAGCCCCACGGTATTTCAGAACAAAATGTCATTTAGAATCTTTGATACCCAGCTTGGTGCGATGGGTATAGAAGGTATTGATGAACTCTGAAACTTGTTTAGGGCTTCCACATCTATCTAACCTTAAAATACAAGAATATCAAAATTAACTTGTACCTTGAAAGGAGAGGTGCTTCCAAAATGGTTATTTGATGAAGATGTGCATGTTTCTATCGACAGGCTTTGAAGGATGTGGGAACAATTCTCCATCATTTCGTCCCTCTGTCGTGTGAGAGCTTGCTCAAGGAACATATTGATAGGATCGTCTACTCCGTCATTTTTCTTTTCTTCTACCATGGAGGGTTTCTTGGGCGGGCAAGAGTGATTGTCTTCAAGAGAGACAAGCTCGAGACCCAAATTGCTATATTCGAACCTCGTCGGGGACATGCACTAAAAAAATGATCAAGAGCAGCCTGCCCTGATACCACTGATCTGGATTATTTTCAGCACGAAATGAGAGTTGAGATATAATAAAGAAATGCACAGGTATATTGTAGATATCCAATAATATAACAAAAATCTATCATATGTGCAACCATAAACACAGAGATACAATAATACACAATTTCTATTAATGAAAGAAATATACAGAGACTATAAAAATACAGAGTGAAAGACTCGCTAGAATGGTGGCAGCTTATCTCTGAGAAGAGATGTGATGGCTACTCACATTCAAAAGAATATGATTATTACAATGAGGCTCCAAAGACCTTTTTAACATCATAAAAATCCAAAACCCTAACCCCTGAAGATGAAAAGACAAATGGTTTGCAGGCCCCGATGGGGGTAGTTGATACATCAACTTTTCGAGAGTGTAACGTTTGCGTACGATCTTTGTTTGGGGCACTCAATACACCGTTGGAAAGTTCTAACCGAGAAGAGAGATTTTTTATTGGTTCAGGATAATTCATATGGTATTTTCCTCCTCCCCAAATCCCCAAAAAACGTCATTCAGGGCCTCAAAACAGCCCCGGAAGTTTAGAACCCAAAAAACTACCGAAAAAACTGCCAAGATGGAAAACTTTTTTTCAAGCCCGTGGAATAGGTGGGTGGCCATTGATATCAACCTAGATCAATACTCTCTCCTTAGGAAGAAATGGTCTCCATTGCATTGAGTTCTTGAGGGAGAGGCAAAAACATTTGTTGAATCTGCATCTTGATGAGTTGCTTTCCTTGTTGGAGAAGTTGTGTTGCTTAGCTTGTTGAAGGTTGTCACGAACATGTGGTTGGAAGGGTTGGACCTTTTTAACTAGTCTTGCTACATGAGATGTTTGTGTGTAGACAAAATATTTTTGCTTTGTTGCAGGCTTGTCGACCCACTTCTGTTGGATAGAAGGTTCTTGGGTCGAGGTTATAGTGGTTGCAGTATCCTCCTGTTCGCCTTTTGAATAGATTCTAAAGAAGCTAAATTTTGTAGTTTATGATACTACCTTGTGACACTGTTTAGGTGGGACAGTAGTTGGAACTACCTCTGGTATTCTGTAGAGATGAACCCCCAAAGTAACAATGACACTACAGGTTCAAGACTCATAAACACCATGGGGCTTCCATATATATAGTTGGCCCAAGAGAACATCATAGACATCTAGTGGGTAAACATCACATAATACCTCATTCTTGAAGTGTTGGATGTCGTATGACAATCGACATTGTTGGTTGACATTGAGATCTCATCCTTGGTGAAGCCACCTGATGTTGTATGGTTGCAGGTGTGGTGTTGTCGACTATCCCAACTGTTTGATGACCTCTGCTGAGATGAATTTCTTCTGGCTTCCGCCATCAACAATAAAATGCAATGGGGTCCCCTTCACCCACATATGTGAATGAAAAAGGTGCTCCCCCTCTTTAGTATCGGTTGGTTCTTCTGGTTGAATTGTTGCGATCATGATAATAGTAGTGGGGTCTGCGTCAATGATTTGTCTTTTACCAATATTTTCAGAATCAGGTTTTGGCTCCTTGTCTTTGATCTCGGCCACCAATGATTGTTTTGAGCGACATTCTTTGGTTTTGTGCCAGGGGCTTTTGTGCAAATCGCATCATTTTCTAGTGTCATTCTTTGTCTTCCCATGACCCTTCTTTTCCTGTGGCTTGGCCTGGTTTTCAGAAGATTGTTTATTAGGGTCGCCTTATCATACTTTGGTTGTTGCACATTTGCAGACCCAAACTCCCTTTTGTTTTGGTGCTTAAATTTCTACTCGATTTTAACAACATATTGATAAGAAACATCGAGTGATGAGATGTCCAGAAAATCTATTTCAGTTTGGATGTATCTATGTAGAGCCCCATGGTATTTCATAACCAAATGTTGTTTAGAGTCTTTGATACTCATCTTGGTGTGCAAGGTATGGAAGGTATTGGTGAACTCTGGAACTACTTGGCCCCTCTCTTGTCGTAGTGTGGTCCATCTCTTATGCTGGTCTTCATAGTTTCCAATAGGGTTATATTGTTCCTTTACTACATCCACAAAAAAATCCCAAGTTGACTCGACCCCATATATTCCAGACTCCTCTATTGAACTTTTCTCCCAGTAAGTTTCCCACCAATGTTTGACATGGGGGAGATCTTTAATGAGTGTGAAGGTGATCTTTTACCTGTTAGAAAAATTATGAACAAAGAAATAACCTTCTAACAAATTTAACCATTTTTCTAGTGCATTTGCATCTATCTAACCTTCAAATATGAGAATATCAAAATTAACTTGTACCTTGAAAGGAGAGATTCTTCCAAAGTGGTTGTTTGATGAAGATGTGTATGTTTCTATCGGCAGGCGTTGAAGGATGTGGGAAATATTCTCCATCATTTTGTCCCTCTTTTGCGTGAGAGCTTGCTAAAGAAATAGATTGATAGGATCGTTTGCTCCGTTGTTTTTATTTTCTTCCGCCATGGAGGGTTTCTTGGGCATGCAAGAAAAATTGTCTTCAAGAGAGACAAGTAGTGGAGTTTTTGTCAATGATCTGTATTTTACCAGTATTTTCAGAATTAGATTTTGAATCAGGGTTCGGCTCCTTGTCTTTGGTCTAGGCCACCAATGACTATTTTGAGCGACATTCATCGGTGTTGCACCAGGGGATTTTGTGGAAATCACACCATTTTTCGGTGTCCTTCTTTGTCTTCCCATGACCCTTGTTTTCATATGGATTGTACTAGTTTTCATGAGACTGTTTATTAGGGTCATCTTTATCATACTTTGGTTTTTGCAGATTTGCAGACCCAAACTCCCGTTTGTTCTTCTTCTTAAATTTCTTCTTGATTTTAACAATATGTCGATAAGCAGGACCGAGTGATGAGATGTCCAGAAAATACATTTCAGTTTGGATGTATCTATGTAGAGCCCCACAGTATTTTATAACCAAATGTCGTTCAGAGTCTTTGATACCCAACTTCATGCACAAGGTATTGAAGGTATTGGTGAACTCCAAAACTGCTTGGCCCCTCTCGTGTTGTAGTGTGGTCCATCTCATGTATTGGTCCTCATAGTTTCCAACAGGTTAATATTGTTCCTTTACTGCATCCACAAAAAAATCCCAAGTGGGATCGACCCAATATATTCCAAACTCCTCTGTGGAACTTTTCTCCCTGTAAGTTTCCCACGAATGTTTAACACGGGGGAGAGATTTAAGGAGTGAGAAGGTGATCTTTTCCCTGCTGGAAAAATTATGAAAAAAGAAATAACCTTTTAACAGATTTAACCATTTGTCTAGGGCATATGTATCTATCTGACCTTCAAATACGAGAATATCAAAATTAACTTGTAGCTTGAAAGGAGAGGTGCTTCCAAAGTGTTTTTTTGATGAAGATGAACCTGTTGCTATTGGTAGGCATTGAAGGATGTGGGAAAAAATCCCATCATTTCGTCCCTCTATCGCGTGAGAGCTTGTTGAAGCAATAGATTGATAATATCATCTTCTCCGTCATTTTTCTTTTCTTCCCCATGGAGGGTTTCTTAGGCATGTGAGAGAGATTGTCTTCAAGAGATACAAGCTTGAGACCCAACTTGTTATACTCATACCTCATCGGGGACATGCACTAAAAAAATGATCAAGAGCAGCCTGCTCTGATACCACTGATCCAGATTATTTTTGGCACAAAATGAGAGCTGAGATATAATAAAGAAATGCACAGAGATATCGCAGATATCCAATAATATAACATAAATGTATCAGAGATGAAACCACAAACACAGAGATACAGTAATACACAATTTCTATTAATGAAATAAATGTACAGAGACTGTAAAAATATAGAGTGAAAGACTCGCTAGAATGGTGGCATCTTATCTCTAAGAAGAGATGTGATGGATACTCACATTCACAAGAAGATGATTGTTAAAATGATGCTCCAAAGGCCTTTTTAACATAATAAAAACCCAAAACCCTAATCCCAGAAGACGAAAAGACAAAAGGTTTGCGGGCCTCAATGGGGGTAGTTGATACGTTAACTTCCTAGGGGCGTAACGTTTGCATATGATCTTCGTTTGGGGTGCTTGATACACCGTTGGAAAGGTCTAACCGAGAAGAATGATTTTTTATTTCTCTAAGCTACTTCCTTTTGCAATCACTTGGACCCCAGATCCCAAAAAGCGTCATTTAGGGCCTCAAAATGACCCCAAAAGTTTGGAACCCGAAAAACTGCCAAGATGGAAAACTGTTTTTCGAGCCCGTCAAATATGTGGGTGGCCACTGATATCCACCTGGATCATGAATGGTATGGTATGGTGTGGTATGGTATGGAATGCATTGTATGGTATGGTATGCATATGACAATGGTATGGTATGGTATGGAATGGTATGCATTGTCTTGCCATTTCCTTGCGTGGCCTTGCCTTTCTTTGCATGGTATGGTATAGTATGGTATGGTATGGTATGCATTGCTTTGCCATTGCATGGTATGGTATGGTATGGTATGCCATTTCCTTGCCTTTCCTTGGATGGTATGGTATGGCATGCATTAACTTGACATTGCCTTGCATGGTATGGTATGCTTTGCCTTTCCTTGCATGGTATGGTATGGTATGGTATGACTTGCCTTGCATGGTATGGTATGGTATGGTATGAATTGTCTTTCCATTGCCTTGCATGGTGTGGTATGGTATTCATTGCCTTGCCATTTCCTTGCATGGCCTTGCCTTGCTTTGCATGGCCTTTCCTTGCTTTGCATGGTATGGTATAGTTTGAATTTCCTTGCCATTGCATGGTATGGTAAGGTATGACATGGTATGATATGTCATTTCCTTGACTTGCCTTGCATGGTATGGTATGAATTGCCTTGACATTGCCTTGGATGGTATGGTATGGTATGGTATGGTATGCATTGCCTTTCCTTTCCATGCCTTGTCATGCCTTTCATGGCCTTGCATTGCCTTGCATGGTATGGTATGATATGGTATGCATTTCCTTGTATGGTATTCATTGACAATGGTATGGTATGGTATGCATTGGCAATGTAAATGGTATGCATTGGCAATGTAAATGGTATGCATTGACAATGGTATGGTATGGTATGCATTGTCTTGGTATGGTATGGTATGTATTTCCTTGCCATTGCCTTGCATGGTATGGTATGGTATGGTATGGTATGCATTGCCTTACCATTTCCTTGTATGGTATGCATTGGCAATGGTATGGTATGCATTTCCTTGTCATTTCCTTGCATGGTATGGTATGGTATGGTATGCATTTCCTTTCCATTTCCTTGTATTGTATGCATTGGAAATGGTATCCATTGGCAATGGTATGCATTTCCTTTCCATTTTATGGTATGCATTGGAAATGGTATTAATTGTCTTGGTATGGTATGGTATGGTATGCATTGCCTTTCCATTGCCTTGTATGGTATGCATTGGCAATGGTATGGTATGGTATGGTATGGTATGGTATGGTTTGCATTGGCAATGGTATGCCTTGCCTTGGTATGCTATGCTATGGTATGGTATGGTATGATATGCCTTGCCTTGGCATGCCTTGCCATGGTATGGTATATCTTGCCTTGCCTTGGTATGGTACGGTATGCTATGCCTTTACATGCCTCACCTTACCTTCACTTCCTATTTCTTGTCTTTCCATACCATGCCTTTCCATCCTATGCCTTTCCATGTCATGCCATGCCATGCCATTCCATGCCTTGCCTTGCATTCACTTTCCATGCCTTGCCTTTTCTATGCCATGCCTTTCCATACCATTGCATGCCTTTCCATACCATGCCATGCCTTTCCATTACATGCCTTGTCTTTACATGCCTTGCCTTGCCATACCATGCCTTGCCTTGCCATGCCTTCACTTTCCATGCCTTGCCTTAACTTGCCATGCCTTTCCTTGGATTCACTTGCCATGCCATGCCATGTCATGCCTTGACTAAATGAACAAGTTTAATACGTAAATAATGATTTTACTAAATCAACAAGTTTAATACGTAAACATTACAATCAAAGGATTCATTAAGCATGTAATTCTACAACTTGTTATCCCATATATATTTTATATAAAAATACTTGCATGAGAATTACAATGTTTTCCTCAATGAGGCATAATGCAATTTTCGAAGAGGAGTTAGATTTTCAACAACATTGTGTCAAAAATTTGTGGTTAGTGTAGTCGCATGAGCATGGGCAAAAATACTTGTGGGAGCTTATCGAACTCCATTATGCCACTTGGTTTGTATTTTATTCCCTCGGACCAAATTGGCCACATGTCCCTAAATGACTTGAGGAGGCGAGTTGCAACTCACGATAAAACTCAAACCGAGACTCGAATGGGTGAACTGTCAGATTCATTGGATACATAGCATCAGGTTTCATCTAGAGGGCCCCCTCCACTGTCATTCCATCCATCTAAAAACCATTTGTTGGAGTATTTCTGGCATTAGGGTTTTGTTCAATGAGGCATGGTACAATTTCTAAAGAGGAGGTCGATTTTCAAGAACATTGTCTCGGGAATTTGTGGGTAGTGTAGTCACGTGAACCTGGGAAAAATAGACTTGTGGTAGCTTACGAAACTTCGGTATGCCGCTGGGTTTGGATTTTATGCCCCCAGACCAAATTGGCCACATGTCCCTAAATGGCTTGAGGAGGCGAGTTGCAACTCATGATAAAACTCAAACTAGGACTCGGATGGGAGAACCGTCAATTGCATTGGATCCAAAGCATTGGGTTTTACCTGGGAGGGCCCTCTACTATCATTCCATCCACTAGAAAACTGTTTGTTGGAGTATCTCTGACACTAGGGTTTTGGTCAATGAGGCATCTTGCAATTTCTGAAGAGGAGGTCAATTTTCAAGAACACTGTGTCGGGAATTTGTGGGTAGTTTAGTCATGTGGGCCTTGGCCAAATAGACTTGTGTGAGTTTAAATAACTTTTTTTTCTGCTCGGTTTGGATTTTATGACCCCAGACCAAATTGGCCACATATCCCTGAATGACTTGAAGAGGCGAGTTGCAACTCGCAATAAAACTGAAACTGGGACTCAAATGGGTGAATTGTTAGTTTCATTGGATCTAGAGCACTTTGTTTCAGCTAAGGGGGCCCTTATGTTTTCATTCTTTCCACCCAAAAACCATTTGTTGGAGTATCTCCGACACTAGGGTTTTGGTCAATGAGGCATAGTGCAATTTCTGAAGAGGAGGTCAATTATCAAGAAAATTGTGTCTGGAATTTGTGGGCAGTGTATTCATGTGGGCCTTTGAAAAATATACTTGTGGGATATTATGAAACTCCATTATGCTGCTTGGTTTGTATTTTATTCCCCCAGACCAAATTGGCCACATGTCCCTAAATGGCTTGAGGAGGCAAGTTGAAACTCGCGATAAAAATCAAACCGGGACTCGGATGGATGAACCATCAGTTGCATTAGATCTGGAGCATCAGGTTTTCATCTGGGGGGGGCTCTACTATCATTTTTTCCACCATAAAATCATTTGTTGGAGTATCTCTGACACTAGGGTTTTGGTCAATGAGGCACAGTGTAATTTCTGAAGAGGAGGTTGATTCTCAAGAACACTTTGTCATGCATTTGTGGGTAGTTTAGTCTCATGAGCCTTGGCTAAATAGACTTGTGGGAGCTTACGGAACTCCGTTATGCCATTTTTTGGGGATTTTATACCCCTGGACCAAATGGGACACATGTCCCTGAATTACTTGAAGATGTGAGTTGCAAATCACAATAACACTCAAACTGGGACTTAGATGTGCGAACCGTCAGTTGCATTAGATATGGAGCACCATGTTTCAACTAAGGGGGGGCCTCTGTTATCATTTTTTCCACCAAAAAACCATTTGTTGGAGTATCTACGGCACGGGTTTTGGTCAATGAGGCATATTGCAATTTTTGAAGAGGAGGTCGATTTTCAAGAACACTGTGTTGGGAATTTGTGGGTAGTGTAGTCGAGTGGGCCTTGGCCAAATAGACTTGTGGGAGATTACAAAACTCTGTTATTCCACTTGGTTTTTATTTTATTCCCCAAGACCAAATTGGCTACGTGTCCCTGGATGACTTGAGGAGGCGAGTTGCAACTCGCGATAAAAATTAAACTGGGACTCGGATGGATGAACCGTCAGTTGAATTGGATTTAGAGAACCGGGTTTCAGCTAAGGAGGTCCTCTGTTTTCATTCCTTCCACCGAAAAAATGTTTGTTGGAGTATCTACAGAACTAGAGTTTTTCTCAATGCTTATTAAATATGTTTGAAAATTTAACACCTTGTTAGGCTAGACATGGAAAGGAAAGTGAAGGTAAGGCATGGCATGTCATGGAAATGAATGGTATAGGAAGGCATGGCATGGAAAGAAAAGGCATGGCATGGTAAGGCAAGGCATGTGAAGGCATGACATGGAAAGTGAAGGGAAGAAAAGTGAAAGCAAGGCATAGCAAGGCAAGGCATGGAATGGCAAGGCAAGGAAAGGGATGGTAAGGCAAGGCAAGGCATGGAAAGGCATGGAAAGACAATGAATGGAAAGGCAAGTCAAGACATGAATGGAAAGGAAAGGAAAGGAAAGTGAAGGTAAGTCAAGGCAAGTGAAGGCATGGAAAGGAAAGGAAAGGCAAGGCAAGGCATGGAAAGGCAAGCCATGGCATGGAATGGAAAGGAAAGGAACAACAAGGAAATGAAAAGAAAGACATGGAATAGAAAGGCAAGGCAAGGTAAGTGAAGGCAAGGCAAGGCATGGCAAGATAAGGCATGGCAAGGCATGGCATGGCATGGTATGGCAAGGCAAGGCAAGGCATGGCAAGATAAGGCATGGAAAGGCATGGCATAGCATGGTATGGAAAGGAAAGGCAAGGCATGGTAAGGCATGGCAAGGAAAGTGAGGGAAAGGCAAGTGAAGGCAATTAAAAGTAAATCATAGTGCAATTTTGTCAATGAAGGCATAATGCAATGAGGCATAGTTCCTTACTAGGGTTTTGGTTAATGAGGGATAGTGCAATTTGGTCAATGAAGGCATGGCCAAGGATGATTTTAGGGGCTAAATTTCGCTCATGGGTTAATTTTCCATGGTTTTTCCAAAAACGAGATTCATTATTTTTAAAATGATTCGCCCAAATTCTACATGATAAAGTTATTTTACCTTTAAAATCGCCAAAATTTTATAAAAACTATATAAAATACATAGAAATTTGAATACTTTTAAAAAAATATCGCCAAACATTTATAGTTGACATATGAAGGATTAGTAATATTCGCCAAGGTTTCTACATTTTAAAATAAATTTCCATCCTTAAAATCATCCCTGGGCATGACAAGGTAAGGAAAGTGAAAGAAAGTGAAGGCAAGGAAGGTGAAGGAAAGTGAATGAATGGCAAGGAAAGACAAGACATGAATGGAAAGACAAGTGAAGGCAATGAAAGTGAAGGTAAGGAAAGTGAAGGCAAGGAAAGTGAAGGCAAGTGAAGGCAAGACAAGGCAAGTAAAGGCAAGGCAAGTGAAAGAAAGTGATCCAGATTATTTTCAAAATGAAATCAAAGAATAGATATTACAATGAAACACACATAAAAATCACCAAAAACAAATAAATACAACAATACATAATTTCTACTAATGAAAGAAATGTACAGAGACTGTAAAAATATAGAGTACAAGACTTGCTAGAACGATGGTAGCTTTATCTCTGAGAAGATATGTGACGAATATGCTCATTCACAATAAGATGATTATAATCAGGCTTTGAATGCCTTTTTATGATATACATGAATGCAAAAACCCTAGACATCCAAAAACCTAACCCTAGGAGATGAAGAACCAAAAGTCATGTGGGCCCTATTGGGGTGATTTAGTACATTAACTTCTCGGAGTCGTAACTTTTGCATACGATCTCTATTTTAGGCAAGTGATAGCCCATTGGAAAGGTATTTTCAAGAAATATATATTATGCTATCAAAATATGACTCCATCTATATTTTGACCGTGAAAAGATAAGAAAACATTGTTTAGAGCCCCAAAACGGCCCTGGAAGAACATAAAGATGTACTGACATGAAAACTTCCAAAATAATCCAATTGGAATAGGTGGGTGGCCACCAATATCCACATGGATGTTGTGTAGGGATTTAGGATATCCCTGTAAGTACATAACCTACAATTACAAAGAAATTTCCACATTATAGAGAAACATATTGAACTAAAAACTGTCAATATGAGCCAGTTGGAATTTGGAACAGGTGGGTGGCCACCAATATCCACCTGGATCAACAAGGCATAGTGAAATTTGGTCAATGGAGGTGTTGTAACCTAGGTCTACACCCCTTCCCCTCCTCTCTCATTTCCCCATGGCTTCATAAAATAATTCCCCTTTTGGTTGGTCAAGTTAGTTTCCCATTGCTTAATGGCTTGGTTTTCATCATTATCTTTCTTGATTGATTGCTTGTACAAATTGTGTCTATTTTCTTGAAGGATAATTGCATTTTGTGGTTTGATTTCGAAATATTTGTGATCATGTTTATCATTAATTGAGCATGCACCGGGTCGACCAAGTATTTTGTATGCACGGGGAACACCCATGGACAAAACGAAACAATTTGGAGTAGTCAATTTCAGGCTCAGATTGTGAGAACAAATAGGTTAAATTTGCAACAGTGGAGATCCAAAAACACACTCAGATCATCGAATCTCGTACATTCAAGGTTCTAGAAAGGTGTGATTTTTAATTGCAGAGTTACACAAACTTTACTCCGCAACTTCGATGCCAAAACGCCCGAGCTCATCTTTGTCAAAAAATATCGAATGTCGAATCGCCGCATCAATTTGCAATGGTGGAGATACAACATGCCACTTAGATCAACAACTCTCATACATTCATAGTTCTAGAAATCCGTGAGGTTTAATTATAGATTTACATAAACTTCACTCATGAATTTGGTGCCAAAACATCCAAGCTCATCTTTTTCAAAAACGCCTAAATGTCGAACTACTACATCTCTTTGCAATGATGGAGACCCAATAGGCCACACAGATCAACGACTCTCATACATTCAAGATTCCACGAAGGCATGGGGTTTAATCGCAGAGTTACACAAACTTCACTCCACGACTTCGGTGTTAGGGTGTCCGAGCTCATCTTTGTCCAAAAATCCTGAATGCTGAAATGTTGAAGCCCCAAACTACCGCATCGCTTCGAAAGATCAACCATTTGGGAGATCTCCACACTTAGCACTTGAAAAATCCCAAACACCAAAATTCCAGAGCCACGTAGAATACATCCATCATGACATGTGGAATCCATCGATCGCCAACACGTGGCACTCATTTCAGGCCATTTGGGTCACATCATTCGCTCATTTCCGGGTGACATGTGTCACTCTCTTCATGCATACATGTTAGTGATAGTGACATTATGTGGATATGCCAGATCCAAGAGATCATCCATCCAACAAGACACTCATATCAACAACTCTCATACATTTGGATTTCCAAAAAGGCGTGAGGTTTAATCACAGAGTTACACAAACTTCACTCCGCGACTTCGGTGCTGAAACGTCTGAGCTCACCTTTGTCCAAAACTCCCGAATCTCGAAACGCCGAAGCCCAAAATTTTTGGAATGCCAAAATTTTGAAGTCCCCAAACATCAAAGCACTGAAAGGTTGACATGTCAGCTTTAGGATATTATCATTCCAGGGCATTTCTATTCACAATAAACACAGACCTATGAAGCCCCAAAGCACCAAAGCCCTTGATTTCTCAAAATATTTAAATGTTAAACATGACTTAATCCTGGGTTAATTAATGATAAGAATTGGATAATCACTTCGCGATTTCTTCCCTCTAGGAGGTATCCATACGTTTCATTCAAGAACTCCCAAACCTCGAAGATCCAGACAAGTGTGGCATCCATTAGTTGAGATGTGTGGCACTCTTCTATCATGACTGGCACTCTCCTATCATGACACATGGAACTCATTTCAAGCATATTTGGGTCTGTCATCTGTACTATTTCAATTGACACGTGTCATCCTTATTTCTATGACATGTGAGTGATATGACATCATACGACCACATCACTCTGTGATATTGTCCTCCGGGATATTTTGATCCAGAGAAAATGCAGATTCCTGAAGTGTTGGAGCCCCAAACAACCGAAGTGGGTCCTGAACTACCATGTCACTCCACAACATTGTCATTTCAAGAGATTCTCAAACTCAACATTCATAGCTCTTTAACCCTCGAGTTGCTGAAGTACCAAAACACCAAAGGTTAAAGGTAATCTTAGGTTAATAAGTGATTAGTGTTGATTAATGACTCTGAGAGTTCTATCCTCTGGAGGATATATATACTCTCTGCTCTGAAGCCCCCAAACACTAGATTTTTTAAATGGATCACCAACATTTATTGCACATTTTGAAATGTTTAACAAGGGGTGACAAACCAGGAATGGATAAACTACACGTCCAAACTATAGAGAGAATATCAATGACTCCGAGAAAACACCAGATGACTTGTTGCTTTCCTCCAGGAGATAAGTTGGGGAAAAACATTTCTAACACATTCAATTATATCCAGTGGCCTCAAACAACACGCATGCATGCCAATGCTCAATGCAGAACTCAGTTTTGTCACTCCTAGTCATTTTCTATCAAATCTCGGTTCACTCCAACATACACATCAGTGTAGTTTCATTGCTAAGTAACAATTTTAGTCTTTTAATTGCAAGACTTTGTTAGATTAAAGCATAATAAGTGGTCTTTTATGTGTGATAAGAACCGCTCTTTTTTGGTTAAGTCAAGCTCAGAGTATTCCTTAATATACTCCAACAGTGTGTTTAGTTAAGTTAATGAGCTGATTTACAATTGGTAGTATAGAGTTAAGCCTCAGTCCCAGATGGACGAGAGTCTCCACAACTATGATAAATATGTAGTTTTTTTATTTTTGGGGGGTTGGGTTTTTGGGAAAAGAAGTTCAATACATCCACTAGTTCAACCTATTCTATGAATTTATTAAATCTCTCTACCTGGTGAATATACTCTTGATGATAGTGTTTTTGTCCAAATATTCATGTGTTTTTATCTTATCTTGAATGCAGTTTTTTATTTATGAAAAGTACATTTCATTTCTTTCATCTATTGTATAACTTGTTTGTATTGATATGCAACCTGTGAAAATGGCTAATGCTTTGGTGAAGATTTGTTTTTATTTCAACCTGTGGGAGTAATTGTGTTTTTGACACATGTTTAATGTCTTGAAATGATATTTTAAGTATTAAACTTCTTGCAGCAGATTATTCATTGAGTGGTTTGTTGTTTCCCTTTTTTTTAGCTCCATTATTTCACTTGTCAGTCATTTGTGTGCCACCATCCAAGGAGAACACTCATCCTTGTCATTTTTCCAACCCAACCATGCTCTTTTCTTGGTAAAACCAACACTTTAACTGACCAACAAAATAAAAAACCAATCATTATAAAATCGAGGTGGCCTAGCTCTGCCCTTTAGCAGTCAGGTGAAAAATTTAGGACCAACATAAGGCATACTGCAATGAGGCATAGTGCCTTACTAGGGTTTTGGTCAATGAGGCATAGTGCAATTTGGTCAATTACGGCATGGAAAGGAAAGGCATGGAATGACGAGGAAAGGTAAGGCATGGTAAGGCAATGCAAGGCATGAATGGAAAGGCAAGGCAAGGCAAGTGAAAGCAAGTGAAGGAAAGGAAAGTGAAGGTGAGTGAAAGAAAGGAAAGTGAATGAATGGAAATGCAAGGCAAAGCATGAATGGAAAGGCAAGTGAAGCAAAGTGAAGGCAAGGCAAGTGAATGAAAGTGAAGGCAAGGCAAGTGAATGAAAGTGAATGCAAGGCAAGGCAAGGCAAGTGAAGGAAAGGAATGGGAATTCATGGTGTTAACACCAAGATTCACTCTTGTATTGAAGCAGGATTAAGCCCGATACCCATCAATTTATATGTCACAGGTTGTTTATAAAGGGTGATCGAATGGAAGTAAACTTATAACAATATCATTTTAACTCAGAGAACTGGGTTGGAAATACAGAGCTAGGTGAGGTATTAATCTAACTTAGGCTAGTAAGTTGCATAATGGTGAGTAGGTGTAGAAAAAAGAGAAAAGTATGAAAGTCTACTATGGACATCCGGTCTTCCAACATCCTTTGGGAGGAAAAGTCTCAGATATGAAATCCTCTCATATCTGAGAGCTTCGAGAACAATAAAATGCTGCAAAAACTTATTTAATAAAACCTACACTATACCATCATTATAGCACCCGACTAGATCATCCATGTTCAGTATTTAAGAGTCAGAAGCAAAGAGTAAGGAAGAGGTTGGCCACCATTAAAAAAGAAGTCTCAAGTATCAGTCTATAACCAAAGAACCAGAGGCCTTGTTAAAAATTTACAATTGGGAGCTTAGCTCTACCATCGATCCTTACAAAGATATAAAAATTGAGTATATATACTCAGAGCTTCTCTTCACTCACGACAGAGGAGTGGCTGAGATATTACCTTCAAATATTTATGTAGGCATGATCTTCTTTCAGACTGTGCACGCAATCTCTTGTCTGACACGGGCTCAGGTCGACATGGCTCTTGCAAGGAAACCTGTCCACAGGGGTACCATAGGCTGACTTTTTTAGACCCACCACGCCTTCCATTTATGGATTGAGCTGAGGTTTCAACCACCTACTCAATTTTCATTAACTGCTTTCTTCATGGAGAGTGGTCGAGATTGCATGCATAGGGCACAACCATGTGCCTGCTCTCCAAGGCTCGAAGGCTAGCTCCCTTTTCTTATGGCTCCACCCTCAATGTAACCTAGGGCCATGACCCAGTGCCTATCTTTAAAGGCATTTCAGCATTTCAAAATTCAGGGATTCCTAAAGGCTAAGCCTCAGAGCTCCCAACACGCGATTTCAGGAAATCGCCCACCCAGATCAACGGTTAGATCTACCTTCAAAATCGATAGCCAGGCTCATTCCATTAAATGTCCATGATCGCATGTCACTCAATGAAAGCTTAAATTCAACTAGCCTCCTCTTTCCAGCCTTGTTACCTCGTGATCGGGTACTAGGACCGTGGGCCCAACCCAGAGGCGCTTTCGTGTTTCTCATATCAACGATTCCCAATACAATGGGAGGAGCGACCCCTAGCCTTTCAAAGTCCTAGTAGCCGAAATTGCGATGGGGATAAACTTATGTTACCCCCTTCCATTTTGTTCTTCCATATGGCCTATGGCTATGTCCCGGTGCTAGACCTTCTGGGGGCATCGACACTTCGACGCATAGTCGATCGACATTTTGGGACTCAGGAGTTTGTGTTGTGCTCCATTCTTGAAACCCCAAGTCATGAAATCATGACGCTCATATCAGCTGACACATGCCCCTTTCGATCAAATGGCTTGGATTATTTCAACGCTTTGGGACCTTTGATCTCAAGCCTCTGCCCTGGCACTAAATTTCGGGCAACTTCACAGCTCCAACTACCCAATGACCTTTGATCTACTCCATCGATGGATCCTGGTCACTGAAAAATGATCTTTGCCCACTTGCTTGATTTGTGTCACTGTTCAACCATTCTCGATGTTGCAGATAGTTAAAATGGAGACTTGGTCGACTAGACTTAGGTTCGGGAAGATGAAGGTTCACTGATGGAGGTAGAAGGAGGAGGGATCAACCATTTAGAAGAGATAGAGGAATTCAGGACCGGGCTCTCTCAGGCATATTGACAGGGAAAAACTGGTTGATTGAAAAGATGACGACGAATGAAAGAAAAATTCATGCCAGGAGGGATGAGACAACCACGATCAGGTTTGCAAAAGGGAAAAATATGAGAAAATTACAGACATAGGTAGAAAACAAATACCCCCAAGGTCTTGACAGGATTATGTGATAACATTAGGCTTCATGGGGGATGGCATGCTCCCTACAAACTACCAAGAATGTGCAACTGCAGTGCCTTGTTGTTGGGTTATGGAGTCTTCATTAAAACTTAGAAACAAAAAGGAAAAAAAATATTTACAAATATAGGGGAGCCACTTGTGGCTCAAATAAAGCACTTATTTAGGAAATGCCTATTCACAGGGCCATTAAAAACCTCTTTGGCCTCCAAATCCCACAATCTGTAAGTATTATTTAAACATACTTCAAATATTTTGAAGGGTCCAATCCAGAGGGATTCAAACTTGTTGTGCTTTCCTCTATCATGTCTGGGTGCATCACATTTGAGCACTAGATCTCCCAGCTGGAAATCTTCTTTTCTCACTTTTTTTTCAAAGACTTGATTGATTCTTTGTTGAAGGTCATGAGCTCTATCCATCACCTGCTCCCTATTCTATTGGACCTCCACTAGTTGGTGAATCCTTCTGATCATATTGTTGGGCTATCCTTAATAATCCTGAAATAATTTTTCTACAAGTAGAGCCAGCTGAGAAGGAAAAACAACTACTGTCCCATAAACAAGTTGGAAAGGGGAGATGCCTAGGTACCTCTTTGTTGTCACTCAATCAGTCGACAGAGAAAATTTGAGCTTTGAATCCCAAGCCTTCTTATTGTCTTCTAACAATATTTTAATGAGCTTGATCAGACTCTTGTTAAAAGACTCTATCGGTCCATTTCCTTGGGAATAATAAGGAGTAGAGTGAATTAATGAAATCCCAAACTGCTCACAGAACTTAATCAATGGCTCAAACTTGAAGGATGCAACATTATCAGTGATAATTCTATTAGGACAGCCAAGCCTCATTATGATATCCTCTAGGAATTTGATAATTACCTTGTGAGAAGCACTCCTTGTGGGGATAGCTTCTATCCACTTGGTGAAATAGTCTATGGCAGTTAGGATCCACCTATGTTGACCACTTGAAGGAGGATGAATCTCCCCAATGAATTCCAACCCCCATTGTTGAAAGGGTCTTGAATCTACTACAGGCTTTAGTGGCAAAGATTTGACCTACTAATTTCCTGATAATTTTTTACATTTGATGCAGGCTCTGATATTTCTATAGACTTCCATGAATAAAGTGGGCCTGTAGTACCCAACCCTAAGAATTTTGTAGGTTGTGGTCTTCCAGAAATGGTGTCCTCCACATAGGCTACTGTGAAAATCAAACATAATCCTTTGGGCCTCCTGCGGATCTAGACATCTCAGAAGCACTCCTATAGGGTCCTTCCAATACAAGACCTGGTCAACAAGGAAATATCTGACTTCTTTGAGATTTAAATATCTTGCCTTGCTTTTCCCCATTCTATCAGGAGGCCTTAATTCTTGTAGAAAATATATAATGTCTCCATACCAGGTGCACTCTTATAATGGTAAGTTGTCCTCAAAACCTTTGTTGGATAATTCAGCTTGCTGATTTTCTAAGCAAACATTGATTAAGTTAACCTCCAAGGCTATACAATTAGATTTATCCAACAAATTGGATAAATATTTCCCTTTAACTAGCTTGGTGGACTTTATTTCCAGATCAAACTCAAGGATTTTGGCAATCCATTTGCTCCTTTTCCTGTCTATGTCTGGTTGAATAAGGATGTCCTTCACAGAGGCTGAAGGGACATATGCAATGATTTTTGAATGCAAAACATAGAACCTGAAAGATTTGAGATCTTTCACTAAGGCATAGGCATGTTTCTCCATGATGTCATATTTGATCTTTGCATCTCTCAGCTCTCTGCTAAAAAATGAAATAGGTTGTTCCAGCCCTTTGGCGTTCTTCTGCAACAAAACCGTTGCCACTGTATCAGGAGAAGCAAAAGAAAAGATCAGAAAATCCTTAGAATAATCAGGGTTGATCAGCATAGGTGCTTTGGTTAATGCTTTCTTAATCTGGCTAAAGGATTCTATGGGATCTGTAGTCCACTTTAAGTCATCCCCCTTCCTGAGCATGGTTGTGATATGTTTTACCAATTCAACAAAATTTGAAACAAACCTCCTTAGAAAATTAATCTTGCCCCAAAAAAATTGGACTTCTTTCCTAGACCTTGGGAGTGATAATGTTTGGATCACTTCCACCCTGTTGGGATCAATATTGACTCCCTCGGCTAATACTATGTGGCCCAACAACTTTCCCTCCTTCATGGAAAACAATGATTTCTTGGGGTTTAAGGAGAGACCAAATTTCCTACATTTCAAGAAAAATATTTTTAAATTCTCACAGTTCTCTTTATCTAATCTGGAGAAGATTGTAATATCATCCAGATAGATAACCACAAACTTGTCCTTTTCTCCAACGAAAGTGATATCCATGGCTCTCTGAAATTTTGCCCCTACGTTCATCAATTCAAAGGACATCTTGGCATACATGAACATACCCCAAGGAGTGGTGAAGGTCATTTTTTCTCTGTCCTCAGGCAGGACCGAGATCTGATTTTAGCCCGAAAATCCATCAATCATGGATATCCTTGATGTGCCAGTTACCCTTTGTAATATGTGTTCCATTTTTGGCAAAGGGTAGTTATCCTTCTTTGAACTCCTGTTCAAATTCCTTAAATCAACACACACTCTAATTTTTCCATTCTTTTTCCTAACTAGGACCAGGTTGGCCACCCATTTGGAATATCTTAAAGGGACAATGATTTGGGCATCCAAAATCTTCTTCACCTCTCTCTCCATGATAGGCAATAGCATAGGAATTATTTTTCTTAATTTCTGCCTAAATGGCTTAGCCTCCTCTTTCAGTGGGATCTTATGCTCGATGACAGTTGTGTCAAATGTTTTGAGGTCTTCATAGGTCCATGCAAATACATCAGCAAATTCCCTTAATAACTTATCATACTCATCCCTCTGCTATCTTGTCAAGTTACTTGACAATCTAACAAACTTTGGCTCCTCCTCTGTGCCAATGTTACACTCAGTTGCATCAGCATCATCATTTGAATTTTTTCCCTTTATCGCCACATCATTTCTATCAAAAATCCTTTCTAAAGGAACCTATCCCTTTGGAATGTGATTTCTAGGTAGCTAAACAATATGATGATCAACAATCTTGTTCAGAAGGTCACCAGCATAAGGATTGGCTTCAGAAGCAGGGTCGTGATCAATGTGCAATGCTGAAAACTCCTCAACAGTCTCTAGGAATCTTTTTATTTCAAGATCATTCTCAAAAACCTTCCAATGCATGACATTGTCAGGTATGGAGGGCTTGTATTTCACTTTTGTATCATACATGAGTTTGGGTGGAAGAGGGACTCTGAAATTGCTTGCTGAAATAGCCATAGAATCAGCCACAATGTTTTCTCCTCTTGGAATAAATGATATATTGAAAGCTAGGAAAAAACCATCGATGAGGTCCCAGGCTTCATTTCTGTAGCTCCTAAGCTGAGGGTGTTTGGCCTTATAAATATTTCTGATCTGCTGAATAATTAGCTCAGCATCTCCAAACACAACTATCTCTTTAATCCCCATGTCCTTTGCATCCCTTAATCTAAAAACATGAGATTCGTACTCTGGCACATTATTGGTAGCTTCAAATTCTAATTTTTATGACAGAGATATAGCTTCTTGAGAAGGGGAAACAAGGACTGCTCCACCACCAGCACCTTCTCTAGAAGAAGCTCCATCAAAGAACATTTTCCACACAGTGGTAGTTGGTGGAGGTACTTCATGAAAGGAAACGGGATGATTTCTGATTTGAAGAGGAGCCTCAGGGGTATTGGTGAGTTGCAACAAGATGGATCCCAAATCAATATCAAGGAAAAATATGGGATGATTGGTAGGATCGGCTTCATCAATGATTATATAGGTCAACTGAGCTTCTCTGTAAATTCTCCTCTGCTCACCTCCAAACACCTGAATAGTAGCATATGTGAGGTCCATTTCAAGGTTCCCCCAAGTTTCTTTATCCATGATCTTGACAACGGCATGTCGAAATTGGGGGGAACATTAGCTACCACAACATCCATGACCACACTTTTCATGGGCAGCTGAAACAAGGTTACAACCAAATATTTGATAACCCCAAGACATTGCACCCTCCTAGAGTCAAAGGAATACAAATCATGGTAAGCCTTTGTGACTTCTAGTCCCAATTCTTCCATGACGGTTTTGGGCATGAGATTATGAGATGCCCCAGAATCTATCAGACAAGTATGCAGCACCTTATCATGTATGTTCATGGATGTGTAGAAGGGAGGGGATGAATCATCTTTGTCTTCTACCATAGGACCTAGGATGACCGTTGGGTTTTCATATTGGATATTTATTGAGTCTGTGGAATGGCAGGATGGTTCAGACTAAAGTAGCTTAGAGAGGGACCTTTTGAAATATTCATATTTTACTAGCTCTGAAATGGGCACGGGAATTCTGATTTTTTGAATTTCATGCTCAAAGTTAAAGGAGGAAGGAGGCTTTTGAATTTCCCTTACCTCTGAAACAGGTTCTTTGTCTATTGGCGAGAGATTCTGATCTTTCCTTTCCTTGCTACAATTTGTTGCATCTTTAGTAGGATTTTTTGTTACTAGGGGTTGATCATGGATGTCAGACTTCCCTTCTTTCTTCTTTGACCTGAGGTTATATTTATTGGGACTGCTATTATTTTCTTTCTCCCCCTTATTCAGCTCATTTATTTGACTGTTCATAAGGAACTCCTTGTATTCAGACTAAGTTAAATGGGGAAAAGGGGAGGTGTCTCCAATACAATGAATTTTGGGGTCAAGCTCTTCTTCTTCCCTCTCCTCATCATCAACCAAGTTATCTTGGAGAGGGTTTTGAATCCTTTGATCATCCCTATATCTGTTCCTTTGTTCCCTTGGCATAATCTGAGGCACATTGTTATTCAGCTTCCTAAAATTGCCTCTTTTGTCAACATTTTGTGGATTTTTGTACGACGGCTTCCCTTCTAGCTCCAACCTTTCCTTCCTAGCCGAAAGTGATTTTAGTATATTGGTTACTTCATCCATTTGAGGGGGGAGGGTGTAGGAACCGGATGTGGAGGCTTTAGGTCTCTTCCTGGGTATGTCTCTATCAGTCTTATTTCTGAGTCAGTCAACAGCCAATATATTAGACTCTACTTCGACAATTGCATCCTGCATGTGAGCCAAGGAAGTGGCTCTTCTTTCCATCAACAGGAGGCAGAAATCGGGGTCAAAAGCACTGGCATAAGTAATTTTGGTTGAAGCCTCTATGGGCTTTATCTCAGAAGGGATATTATTGTACATCTTGTTGAACCTTTTGGAGAAGTCAGAGACATATTCTCCCTCTTTTCTCTTTAGGGACCCAAACTCTGTGATATAATACATGAAATCCTTTTTATCCCCCCATTGTCTCAAGAAGACACTATCCAAATCCTCAATCCCATCGATAGATCCAGGAGGCAAGGCCCTAAACCATTTCCTAGCCTCTCCTTCAAGGCTATGAACAAAAATCCTCATCCATACGTTTGCATGCATGATGACATGATGATATGTAAAACTGTAAAAGGCTTCAAGGTGTTCTTCTGCGATTATGTCTCCTTCACCTATGAACTTGGGTAACTGCTTAAGGTAGCCACCCACTGGGAGGGCATTCAGAGGTTAAGGAAAAATAAGGGGGGCATACCTAGCAGCTATAATAGCCTCCATTCTAATCATAGGGGGATTTTCTTCTGCCATAGGCACAATAGGTGGAGGAGAACTAGGAGGGGAAGGAGTTCGAACATGGGAGATTGGAACTGAGCTTCAAGGAGGAAGGGGGAACAACATAGGATTTAGAGAAAAGGCTACAGGGCTTAAGGGAGCAAAAGCTTCTCTTCGCATAGTAGCAACAGTAATAGGAGGAGGGGTGGTAAAGCCCGAAGTAGGGAAATATTCTGAGGTGATGGGTCTAAACCACAGTACAACATTAGGGGAGAGAGGAGTGACAAGGATTTCTCCCTCTAATCCCAGACAAGGGGGGGAAACTCAACAGGAACACTCCCAAAATTTAAAATTCAGGAAACTCCAACAGAAGATATGACAGGGCACTGAGAAGCAGAAAATGGAGTTTCTAAAGAAGGACCATGAAAATCATCAGAAATACATGGTTCAGTAGAAGAAGCTCCTTCTTGAGGGGCCTTTCCCTTTCTAATAATTTTCTCTGGGTCAACTTCAGGTGTTGCTAAAGGCAACTGTGGAGTAAACCTCATATGTCTGCCTCTGGAAGCTACAACTAAAATAGCGGAGTCACCAATAGATTCGCCTCAACAGAGAGACAATAATGGAGTCTCCAAGTGCACAGTAGAAATCTTCGATGTACTAGGTTCTGATGCACCCTCAGAATCAATAAGCTTTGTCGTTCTACCCAGGGAAAATCTTCAATTTCATCCTAGAAAATGACGCCAGAAATGTTATCACCAGGAGTCACTCCTGGATT
The DNA here is from genome assembly GCA_000966675.3 of Picea glauca. NCBI lineage: Eukaryota > Viridiplantae > Streptophyta > Pinopsida > Pinales > Pinaceae > Picea > Picea glauca. Next base: position 47,356 of record JZKD02S1902065.1, on the reverse strand, counting down.
GCAGTAAGAGTAAGCCCGATACCCATCAGTTTATATGTCAAGGGTTGTTTATAAAGGGTGACCAAATGGAAGTAAACTCAGAACAATATCATTTTAACTCAGAGAACTAGGTTGGAAATACAGAGCTAGGTGAGGTCTTAATCTAACTTAGGCCAGTAAGTTGCATAGTGGTGAGTAGGTGTAGAAAAAAGAGAAAAGTATGAAAGGTTGTTGTGGACATCTGATCTTCCAATAGCCTTTGGGAGGAAAAGTCTTAGACATGAGATCCTCTCAGATCTGAGAGCTTCGAGAACCTTAAAATGCTGCAAAACCTGATATAATCAAACCGACACTATACCATCATTACAGCACCCGACTGGATCATCCATGCCCGGGCCTTAAGAGTTCGAAGCAAAGAGTAAGGAAGAGGTTGGCCACCATTAAACAAGAAGTCTCAAGTATCAGTCTATAACCAGAGAACCAGAGGCCTTGTAAAACTTTACAATTGGGATCTTAGCTCTACTATCGATCCTTACAAAGATATTAAAATTGAGTATATATACCCATAGATGCTTGCCACTCATGACAGAGGAGTGGTTGAGATATTACCTTCAAAGCTTTACGTGTGCATGATCTTCTTCCAGACTATGCACACAATCTCTTATCTAACACGGGATCAGATCGACATGGCTCTTGAAAGGAAACTTGTCTGCAGGGGTACCATGAGCTGATTGTTTCAAACCCACCATGCCTTCCATTTATGGATTGAGTTGAGGTTTCAACCACCTGCTCAATTTTCACTAACTTCTTTATTCATGGAGAGTGGTCGAGATTGCATGCATATGGGACGACCATGTGCCTGCTCTCCAAGGCTCAGAGGCTAGCTCCCTTTTCTTCTGGCTCCACCCTCAATGTAACCCAGGGCCATGACCCAACACCTATCTTCAAAGGCATTTTGGCATTTCAGAATTCGAGGATTCCCAAACTCTAAGCCTCAGATCTCCCAACACGTGATTTCATGAAATCGTCCACCCAGATCAACGATTAGATCTACCTTCAAAATCAATGGCCAGCCTCATTCCATTAAATGGCCACGATTGCCTGCCGCTCTAGAACGTTCCCCCGACCAACTGCAGGTCATGGGACACCACTCCAGAGAAACCACTCATGCTCTGACACCATTCGGTAACATTCCTAGACTTAACAGGTTGGACCATGCTACTCTAGGGAACACTTTCGTTCCCTTACTGTAGAACATACGGTAACATACCCAGTAGTCAACTGAGCTATACCACATAATTTTACTCTTTAAACTGCATGCAACTAAAACATATACATACAACACTCTTGCAGAAGCTTTAAATATAAACATAAACAAACAATTACTTTCTGTAACATACGACTTTTATACTGAAATAATAGTAACTACAAATATGCAGCATTTATAGGGAATTACCCAAAAACATACAGGGAATTATAATCACATATATGATAAACCGTAACATAGGCATGTAAATAACAAAGTAGCATATCATTTTATCATACAATTGGTACTTATCTTAGAAAGATTGTCACCAACCGCATACAGACTGTCCATGAACCTCCCAGCCTTAGACTACATTGTTCATCACTCTCAACAATGAGTCACTCCCGAGTTGGGACTGAACTCCACCCAGGGTAAAGGGTTCCTATCCATGCTAAGGCTCATGGGAAACAGGAAAGACTCTATCTCAGGTGCTCACTCAACTAACAACCTACAGCCTCTCATTCCCCACATGCCTAACCCACTCAAGGAAGTGTGCCCCTTCTCTGCTCAACAGTCCCTTGGCTATCCCACTTCCCTTCCAGGGCTTCAGCGATAGGCCAAACCAAAAGTTCAAAGCGTTGTATCTGCAGTTTAGCACCTTCGGGAATCAATCCCCAACAATTCTTTCGCTTAGATAATTGCTCATGGGCCCGACAACCCGCTTCTTCAATCCCGCTCCAAGCTAACCAGGTACACCAACCGAAAAGGGATATGGAAAAAGGCTCCAGAATGGTGAAATGGTTGTCTCAAGGATAACGAAATGCATGAGTGAAAATGGTCATGGAATCATTGACTAGATAACTGAGTGTGGAAAAGAATCAGTGTGAAACTCTCGTGGAAGTGATGGTGTGAATGATGGTCGAGCTGCTAGTAAGAAATCTCATGAAAAAAGTGATCAAATGAGCTAAGTCCCCCACAATATGAATGCATGTTCCCAACTTGACACTTTCATATCAGAAGTTACTTTGGTCCACTTGTCCCCAACTTTAGAACTTAGGATAAAATAATTATCCATACTTTATGTTTTAGGAAATAATAATATAATATTCCCTTGACTTTTGGCCCTCCCTTTCCCTAACTAGTGAAGTTCAGTCCCCCATCTCTTTTATCGTGGTCGATCTACGCGCAATGATGTATTTTATATTAATCATGAGTTGTGTACAAAGTAGGCACATTGGCCTTTAACATCTAGGTATTTCGGACCAATACCAAAACATAAGCATCCCATCTTATAATAATCGTCTCACCAGCCTATAACAAATATCATATACACGAGTCTCATTTTCCTCCATACTGCGTGCACCCTAGTTACTGTGTGCAGTATCCTGGAATGTGCATATTACATCATTTTACTGCATAGTTCATGTGCGCACTATGCCACATGACTTGCATTACCAAATGAGGTCAAAACAACTCACCAGCTTAAGTACATTTATATTACATTACAATTGGGTTCAGCTGAGGGATATTACAATGCCCTCCCCTTATTTATGCACTGTCCTCAGTGCATCATACACCCATATATAACAGAGTTTTCAAAAATTTTCAAAAATATGTGGGCATTATGTCTGCATTGCATCTTCATGCTCCCAAGTAGCATCCTCAGGACTATACCAGGTCCATTGAACCTTTACAAGCCCTATGGCTTGGTTCTGGAGCTGTTTGACTTTCTGGTCCAAAATTCACACTGGATGCACTTGAAAAACGCCTTCTTGCTCGACCTGAATCACATTCCAATCAATAACATGATTAGAATCAGGTATATATTTCTTTAGAAATGATACATGGAAGACATTATGAACAGACATAGATGCATGCAATGCAATCATATAAGCAACTAGACCAATCCTCTCTAGGATTTCAAAAGGCCCACAAAATCTAGTTGCCAACTTGGCGCAGCTTCCCAGCTTCAAGGAAATCCTGTTAGCTTTCATTTTCAAGAAAAAATGATCACCCACTTTGAATTCTCCGTGGGTTTTGTTCTTATCGGCATAACTTTTCTGTCTATCTTGGGCAACTTTTAAATTCAGCTTATTTTTTGTCATTTGGTCCTCCATTTCCCTAAGCAACTCTAGCCCAACTACTGTCCTATCAGCTGGATTATCCCAACTCACTAGATTATTGTACTTTCTGTTGTAAAGTGCTTCAAATGGGCTCATCTTCAATGATGACTGATACCCATTGTTGTACGTGAATTCTACCAAGTGTAGGTAGTCTTCCCATTTCGATGGTTTGTCCATCATATACATTCTCAGTATATCTTTTATCATCATGTTCACCCTCTATGTCTGTCCATTAGACTCAAGATGATAAGTTGTACTAAAGTTCAGATTCATTCTAAATCCTTTGAACAATCCTTTCCAAAAAATCGAGGTGAATTTTGGGTCTCTATTGGACACAATTGTTTTAGGAATCTCATGCAATCGTGCCACTTCCTTCATGAAAATATCAGAAACCGTTGCTGCCTTGTGCGTAGTTTTTAGTGGAATAAAATGGGCATCTTTCGTAAGATTGTCCACCACCACCATGATCAAATCATGTAGCGTGCTTGTTCTAGGCAATCCCATAATAAAATCCATTGTCACCATTTCCCACTTCCACTCAGGAATGGTTAAAGGTTGCAGAAACCTGGTTGGGTTCCTATTCTCATCTTTCACTTTCTAGCATTCCATACATCCAGCGATGTACTCGGAGATCTCTTTCTTCATACCTAGACAAAAGTAGTGGCTCTTGATCCCTGCCACGATTTTCTAATATCCAAGGTGCCCTGCATAAGGAACATTATGCATTTCATGAAAAATCATACATTTCAAGTCATGGACATTTGGAACAAAAATCTTGTTCTTGCGCAACAGTATTCCATCTATTCCCAACTTATAATTATCCACCTTCTGAAGCATCTTACCCTGTTGTATCATTGCTAGCAATTCTTTGTACTACAGATCTACATTTGCAGCCTCTAGAATTTTTCTTTTAATATCAGTTTGGTACATGCTAATGGTTGTAGCATGTAATTCATGCACCTTCCTGTTGAGTGCATCAACCACTTTATTCTCTTTCCCCTTGATATTCTTTATATCAAAGTCATATTCCCTTAGAAATTCTAACCATCTACTTTGTCTAGCATTTATATTTGGCTGATCAAATAAATATTTTAGACCATTGTGGTCTGTTCTTAGCTCAAAACTCTTTCCCATGAGGCAGTGTCTCCATTTCCTTAGGGCATGCACTATGGCTACCAACTCCAAATCATGAGTGGCATAGTTTCTTTCATGATCCTTCAACTTTCTTGATTCATAACATATGACAAACCCATTTTGACTGAGGACTCCACCAAGTCCTTCATTACATGCATCGGTGCATACGATGAAGTCTTATTTTGGGTCTGCGATCCTTAATATTGGAGTACTTGTCAATAATTGTTTCAAGTGTTGGAAACTCTTCTCGCAATCTAGTGTCCACTGAAACTTCACTTCCTTTCTTTGCAAAGAAGTGATTGGGTGTGAAATATTTGAGAATCCTTCAATAAATCTTCTGTAGTAGCCTGCAAGACCCATGAATGATCTCACCTCTGTCACATTCTTCAGTGCTGACCATTCTCTAATGGCCTCTATCTTCTCAGGATCCACTTCTATCCCATCCTTTGAAATGATATGCCCCAAATAATGCATATGTTTCTGATAAAATGAGCACTTGCTCAATTTGGCATATAACTAATGCTCCCTTAATACTTGCAACACCATCCTCAAATGATGTTCATGCTCTTCCTCTGACTTGGAATATATAATAATGTCATCCAAAAGGACAAGGACAAACTTGTCTAAATACTCTCGGAAAACACCATTCATTAAGCACATGAAAACAACTGGTGCATTTGACAACCCAAATGGTACAACTGTGAACTCATAATGACCATACCTTGTCATGAAGGAGGTCTTATATTCTTCTTTAATTCTTACCTGATGGTATCTTGATCTGAGATCTATCTTTGAAAATATCTTTGCATCCTTTAATTGATCAAAGAGGTCATCAATCCTCGACAGAGGATACTTGTTCTTAACAATCACTTTATTCAACTATCTGAAGTCAATGCACAACCTTAGTGTTCCATATTTGTTTCTCACAAACAATACTGGGGCACCCAAGGTGACATGCTTGGGCATGTATACCCCTTCTTCAGAACTTCTTCAAGTTGCATTTGCAACTCCTTCAATTCTGGTGTACTCATTCTGTAAGGAGTCTCTGATATTGGTGCTGCTCCATGCATCAAATTTATAGAGAAATCAATGTCTCTCCTTGGGGGTAGTCCAGGTACCTCTTTGAACACATCTTAAAAATATTTTAGGACTGCATAATCTTCCAAATTTTGCACCTTATCTCTAGGTGTCTCTGCCAAATGAGCTGCAATTATTTGACATCCTTTTCTGTAACACTTATTCAGCTGCAATGCTGAAATTTCTCTAATGGTTACTACCATGGGGATTCCACGTACCTTCCTTAGTTTCCCTTCCTCATCCAGGCAAGTAAATTCTTTTTTGTGACAGTCTAAGAGAGTGTGATGTTGGTCCAACCAATCCATCCCAATTAGACAGTCATAGGAACCTAAAGTCAAGATGTTTAAATTTGCCTTGGTGTTCAGTCCATTCATGTCTATGAGGCATGACTTAACCATTTCATTAACCTTTCTTCTGGCTTCTGTAGCTAGTTGCACCAACCAAGATTTCCCATGATTACTTCTTGGAAATTGCAAACTTTCCACCATATTAGGGTATATATAACTATGACTAGCTCCTGAATCAATCGAAATAGCAAGGGTTTGGTTGTTGAACATACCTTTCACTTCAATCATCTGGGACTGATACTCTGCTTGCTTATTGTCCAAGGCTGCATAAATCCTTGGCAGATATCTGCCCATGTCCTCCACTATTTCAATTCACTGTACATTGTGAATAGCCTTACCTTTTTCACCTCTGTGTGGACAATCTCTGAACCTATGGTCCCCTTTACAAACCCAACATTGCATAGGTGGCTTCCTTGGCCCTTGACTCCCTGTGTCAATCGTTTTGGGTTCTTTAGGCATTTTTTGTCCTTGTGGATTATTTCTGAAGAATGGTGGCTTAAATCCCTTCTTCCTTTGATCCATCTTGAATTTCTTATTGTCTTCCCAAGCCTTTTGAAAAGCTGGCCTTGCTTTTTGTTGATCATATAGGCGTTTATCTCTCCTTATGGTCTCTTCTAATGTCTTGGGATCATCATATTGTATTTTTTCACTGATGAACGATGGAAATCCACTTAAATACCTTTGAATTTTGACTGTCTCGTCCTTGATGAAAGAGACATACTTCAGCAGTTCCATAAACCTTCTCTCATATTCATCTATGGTCATACTTCCAAGCTTGAGTTCAAAGAACTCTTTCATTTTCTTGTCATAGTATATCTTAGTCAAGTACTTCTTCTCAAAATACTTCTTGAATTCCCTCCAAGTAACATATTTCTCTATAGTGTGTTTCACCTGCACAAGTTGATCCCACCACATGGAGGCCTTTCCTTTGAGTTGATAGATAGTGATTCTACCTTCTGCATGAGAAGAATAATTATGCAATTGAAAATACTTTCTCATGCCTAGTAACCATGTTTATGCATCTTCATCCTTCTTGTGCTCACCATCGAATGTAGGAGGTTTGATTTTGTTCATTTCTCATGTTATCTCATCCACCCCAAATCTCTTATACCTTCTGACAGGGGATATACTCGAGTTCTTTCCTTTTCTCTTATTGGAATGCCTTTGGAAATGATGATGATGTCTACTAGCACTTTTTACTTTTATTTTCTCCTCTGAAGGTTTGTGACTCCCAGATTTACTTGAGCCACTCTCCTTAACCAATTTATTTTCTATTTTGTTCAAACCCTCCAATAACTTCATGTTGAAGTCATCCTGCTGCTCTTTGGCTTTCATAAGCCTTTCATTATCAGTGTTATGGCTTTGGACATCCTTCTACAATTTCTTAATGGTCTCATCCATATTCATATCTTCATTCCTTTCTTCTCCATGTCCGTTGGAGTTCGTTCCTTCCATGCCCAAATGGAAATCCACCCCTCTTCTCTCATCTTCCTGACTGTAATTCCCCTATGCTTCTTCCATTCCTATGGACTCTGCACTGGTCTGGGTTTTTATCGATTTGTTGTTAATTATGCAAAATGTGCAGCCATCGAAATTTATCAGGCTAACAATTCAACAATTCATGAGAATATGCACCATGTTGGTTCAATATACACATCATAATTATCTCTCCCTATTTCCTGGTGTTATCACCATGACAATTCTAGATAAGTCTCAAGTCTCGAAAACACAAATGCGCAGTTCCTTCAAAGATACACTTGTGCAAGAAGGTGGTTTTCCGAAACCACTTTTGCCAAGACATGGTATCATGTGTCTCAACATGTCAAATCCACCACTCGTGGAGTGGGTGATGACTAGTCAGATCACACTACTTCACTCATTTGGTACTTCGCAGCCATGTGACGTCATATGAATGCCGCCATGTAACGAACTCAAAAGCTAATCATTCGAAATGGATTGGTCGAGCATGGAAACCCAACGCTCTTGTACATAATCCATCTGCGCTTCATAAATGGAATTATATAATTACCACTCCCCAAGTATGAAGGCATCTACGTATCCATAACTGAAGTAATCTCCAAACTACGCGACTTTCTACACTCTGTAAAAACATTTCGGTATCCACAACCTGAGATACATGGACAAGGCTAAATCGAGTGATACTGGTTATTTGGGCAACATGCTAGACTTTCCTACAAATAAGGAGGAAAGGGTCCTTGTGCACATTCTAGCAACTAAGTTCCACACAGAGTCGGCTATAGACTCGTAGTTGGAAGTCAGGCTGAATCCCACTATGAAGGATTTAGTCATCAACATGCCAGCTGCTAAGAAGAAAAGGAGTAAGCGGCAGAAGAAGGAGGAATCTACAGCTAAAGCGGCCGAAAGTGTTGGAGAGAATCAACCAGTCTGGTTAGATTCTTATATAAAGGAGGAGATCGCTAAGCTAAAGTAAGTCTTCAACTAAAAACTAAGCATGTTTTAGCGAATTTTGAATAGTCGGTAACGAAGATAAGGAGTACCAGAGATGATAGGTTTGTTCCTTAAATGACCCTTTTCACAACAGGCTAACTGTTGTCATCACCCTTTTGTAATTTTGTGATTAATATGATTATATAAATATAGAAACGGATTTTAGAATTTTTATTACAATTTCTATCTGGTGGTGTTATGAATCTTGTTTTCTTTTATAATAAGTTTTTTTTTTTTTTTTTGTAATCTTATATTTTATTTTCATTTGTCTGAATCGGAGGAAAATAAAACTTGAAATTGTTTTTAATTAATGCTTCGATGCGGTTGTGTGTTTCTTTTTCTTTTATTATTATGCAAATTAAACTCAGTCTCGTCACCTTCCAAGCGACTTTGCACGCACCAAACTTTGACTTGTTCATTTATATTTATCATGCATAGCAATATCACAAGGTAAAACGCTTTTCCGTGCACCTATATCTACTGTGCATTTCTTCTTCATCGCACCAACAACTTACGCGCACTACTCTTGCATTGTGCACTAATATCCACTGCGCATAGTTTTGGTACCGCGTACCGATATTCCACATGCATTTCGTCCTATGCATGCACCATGTCAAGTTCAACATATTCCATCACGCCCACTTATCTATGCACACTATTGAATACAATGTCGTGAAACAACTTATACGCATACTTATGCGCGTACCAAAAAAACTCCTCTATGCTAAGAAATACTTGCACACCCCATGTGCAAATTACTATGTGTGTGCTCACCACGCAAGGATAAATTCAGTGCATGCATCCACACATAATAATCTTCCATGCGGCGCCACAATTTACCACGCATACTGGCACGCCAACATTTTTCTGCGCGGTGCCAAAATTTACCGCGCACGCCAACACGGCAACCTTTTCCATGGACACTCCATGACACCAATTTTTGTCACTTTGAAGTTACTCTTTTGTGAATATTACCTTCAACTGAACCCCTCTGGCCCATCCAAACTCAGTGTTGAACTGAAGCTCTGATACCAATTTGTAACGTTCCCCCAGCCACCCGTGGGTCGTGGGACGCCACTCCAGAGAAACCACTCATGCTCTAACACTAGTCGGTAACATTCCCAGCCTTAATAGGTCGGACCATGCTACTCTATGGAACACTTTCATTCCCTTACTGCGGAACATACGGTAACATACCCAGTAGTCAACTGATCTATACCACATAATTTTACTCTTTAAATTGCATGCAACTAAAACATATACATACAACACTCTTGCGAAAGCTTTACATATAAACATAAACAAACAATTACTTTCTGTAACATACGACTTTATATCGAAATAACAGTAACTACAGATATGCATCATTTACAGGGAATTACCCAAAAACATACAAGCAATTATAATCACATATATGATAAACCGTAACATAGGCATGTAAATAACAAAGTAGCATATCATTTTATTATACAATTGGTACTTATATTATAAAGATTGTCACCAACTGTGTACATACCATCCACGAACCTCCCAGCCTTAGACTACATTGTTCATCACTCTCAACAGTGAGTCACCCCCTAGCTGGGACTGAACTCCACCCAGGGTAAAGGGTTCCTATCCAGGCTAAGGCTCATGGGCAATAGGAAAGACTCTATCTCAGGTGCTCACTCAACTAACAACCTACAGCCTCTCATTCCCCACATGCATGTCCCACCCAAGGAAGTGTGCCCCTTCTCTGCTCAACAGTCCCTCGACTACCCCACTTCCCTTCCAGGGCTTCAGCAACAGGTCGGACCGAAAGTCTCAGAGCATTGTAGCTGCAGTTTATCACCTTCGGGAATCAATCCCCAACAATTCTCTCACTTAGAGAATTGCTCATGGGCCCGACAACCTACTTCTTCAATCTCGCTCCAAGCTAACCAGGTACACCAACCAAAAAGGGCTATGGGAACAGGCTCCGGAATGGTCAAATGGTTGTGTCAATTATAATGGAATGCAAGAGTGAAAATGGTCATGGAATCATTGACTGGATAACCAAGTGTGGAAAAGAATCACTGTAAAACTCTCATGGAAGTGATGGTGTGAATGATGGTCGAGTTGCTAGTAAGAAATCCCGTGAAAAAAGTGATCAAATGAGCTAAGTCCCCCACGATATGAATGCATGTCCCCAACTTGATACTTGTCATATAGGAAGTTACTTTGGTCCACTTGTCCCCAACTTTAGAACTTAGGATAAAATAATCCATACTTTATGTTTTAGGAAATATTAATATAATATTCCCTTGACTTTTGGACCTCCCTTTCCCTAACTGGTGAAGTTCAATCCCCCATCTCTTTTATCGTGGTCGGTCTATGCCCAACGATGTATTTTATATTAATCATGAGTCATGTACAAAGTAGGTGCATTGGCCTTTGACATCTAGGGGTTTCGGCCCAATACCAAAACATAAGCATCCCATCTTATAATAACCAACTCACCAACCTATAACACATATCATATACATGAGGCTCGTTGTCCTCCATACTACGCGCACCCTAGTTACTGCACACAGTATCCTGGAATGTGCATATTACATCATTTTATTGCGCAGTTCATGCACGCACTATGCCACATGACGTGCATTACAAAATGAGGTCAAAACAACTCACCATCTTAAGTACATTTATATTACATTACAATTGGGTTCGGTCAAGGGATATTACATGCTCAATGAGCGCTTAAATTAAACTAGCCTCCTCTTTCCAGCCATGTTACCTCGTGACCGGGCGCTAGGATCATGGGCCCAACCCAAAGGCGCTTTTATGTTTCGCATATCGGCAATTCCCAATACAATGGGAGGAGGGACCCCTCACCTTTCAAAGTCCCAGTAGCCGAAATCACGATGGGACAAAACTTATGTTACCCTCCTCCCTTTTTTTCCACCATATGGCCTCTAGCTATGTCCTAGTGCTAGACCTTCCAGGGGCATTGACACTTCGGCGCATATTCGATCAGAATTTCGGGACTCAAAAGTTTGTGCTGTGCTCCATGCTTGAAACCCCAAGTCGCGAAATCGTGATGCTCGGATCAGCTGACACACACCCCTTTCGATCGGACGGATCTGATTATTTCGGTGCTTTGGGACCTTTGATCTCATGCCTCTACCCTAGCACTAGACTTCGAGCAACTGCATGGCTCCAACTACCCGATGACCTTTGATCTGCTCCATCGATGAATCCTGGTCACTGAAAAATGATCTTTGCTCAATCGCTTGATTTGTGTCACTATTCAACCATTCTCGATGTTTCGGATAGTGAAAATGGAGATTTGGTCGACCAGACTTAGGTTCGGGAAGATAAAGGTTCATTGATGGGGGTAGAAGGAGGAGGGATCAACCATTTAGAAGAGACAGAGGAATTCAGGACCGAGCTCTTTTGAGCATATTGATAGGGAAAAACCGGTCAATTGAAAAGATGACGGTGAATGAAACAAAAATTCATGCCGGGATGGATGAGACAACCACGATCAGGTCTGCAGAAGGGGAAAATATGATAAAATTACAGACATAGGTAGAAAACGCAGACCCCCAAGTTCTTGACAGGATTATGCGATAACACATGGCATGGAAAGTGAAGGAAAGACAAGTGAATGCAAGGAAAGGAAAGTTAAGTAAAGTGAAGTGAAATCAAGGCATGGCACAACAAGGCATTTCAAGGCAAGGCAAGACAAGGAAAGGCAAGGCATGGCAAGGCAAGTAAAGGCATGGCAAGGCAGGGAAAGGCATGGAATAGCATGGAAGGGCATGGAAATGCAAGGCATGGGAAGGAATGACATGGAAAGTGAGGGCATGAAAAGGCATTAATGGAAAGGAAATGCAAGGCAAGGCATGAATGGCAAGGCAAGGCAAGACATGAATGGAAAGTGAAGGCAAGGAATGAATGGAAAGGAAAGGCAAGGAAAGTGAAGGCATGGAAAGGCATGGCATGGCATGGAATGGCATAGAAAGGCATGGTATGGCAAGGAAAGGCATGGTAATGAAAGGCATAGAAAATCATGGAAAGGCATGGAAAGGAAATGAATGGAAAGGCAAGGAAAGGAATGAATGGAAAGGCAAGGCAAGGAAAGTGAAAGCAAGTGAAGGAAAGGAAAGTGAAGGAAAGTGAAGGTAAGGAAAGTGAATGAATGGCAAGGCAAGGAATGAATGTAAAGGAAAGTTAAGGAAAGGCAAGTGAAGGAAAGGAAAGTGAAGGCAAGTGAAGGTAAGGCAAGTGAAGGCAAGTAAAGTGAAGGAAAGTGAAGGCAAGACAAGTAAAGGAAAGACAAGGCAAGGAAAATGAAGGAAAGTCTTGTGAAGGCATGTCATGGAAAGTGAAGGAAAGGAAATTAAAGGCAAGGCAAGGCAAGTGAAGGCAAGAAAAGTAAAAGAAATGCATGGCATGGAAAAGAAAGGCAAGTCATGGCAAGGAAAGACAAGGCATGGAAAGGCATGGAAAGGTATGGCAAGGCATGGAAATAAAATGGAATCCATGGCATGGCATGGCCTGGAATGGAAAGGAAAGGAATGGGAAGGCATGGCATGGCATGGAATGAATGGAAAGACAAGGAAATGAAAGGCAAGGCATGAATGGAAAGGAAAGGCAAGGCATGAATGGAAAGGAAAGGAAAGGCATGAATGGAAAGGCAAGTGAAGGCAAGGCAAGGAAAGGAAATTGAAGACATGGAATGGCATGGCATGGCATGGAAAGGCATGGCATGGTATGTAAAGGCATGCAATGGTATGGAAAGGCATGCAATGGTGTTGAAAGGCATGACATGGAAAGGAAGGGCATGGTATGGAAAGGCATGGCATGGAAATGAAAAGACATGGCAAGTGAAGGAAAGGAATGGCATGGAATGGAATGGCATGGCATGACATGGCAAGGCATGGGATGGCAAGGACTGGTATAGAAAGGCATGGTATGGAAATATAAGACATGATAAGTGAAGGCAAGGCAAAACAAGGCATGTCATGGTAAGTGAAGGAAAGGCAAGTGAGGACAAGACAAATGAAGGAAAGGAAAGGCAAGTGAAGCTAAGGAAAGTGATGGGATGGCAAGGTAAGGAAAGGCATGTCATGGAAAGTGAAGGAAAAGAAAGGAAAGTGAAGGAAATACAAGACAAGGAAAGGCAAGTGATGTGATGGTAAGGGAAGGCAAGGAAAGTGAATGGATGGAAAGGCAAGGAAAGGAAAGGAAAGGCAAGGAAAGTGAAGGAAAGGCAAGGTAATGAAATACATGGCATATAAAGGAATGGCATGGATATATTTTAAGGCATGGTATATTTTAACAGCAGTCAAACTGAAGCCAAAATTATTTGTTTTACATACCTAGATGGTCATTCAAGTAGACCATCGAGATCACTTCTAATACTAAAAATTTCCATTAACTTCTCTTGCTCAAAGGAAAGAAGTATTGTACCTTTGATGAGTTCTTTCTTGGAATTGTTTGTAGTTGGAGGTTTGTACCAATAACCAAGTTTGTAAAGTGGTATATGAATTGACCTAGTTTATAATATTGAAATACATAACAACATTTATTTCGTGTTCTTTCATCTCATGTCAGATATTGTCCTTTAATAACCACCGACCCAATGATAAATTCAATGCCTTCATAGTTTGTTACTGATCGCATGAGGGTCTTCTTCTCCTCTAAAAATCGTGCCAACCAATAATCAATGCCCCATTGATTTTCTCTTGGGGTAACCACTGCATATATGTTCCATGCAAAAAATGGAGTGCCAAAATATGAGTCCACTTAATTCTCCTAACAACAGTCAAACTTCTAAATTTTAACAAAGATAAAAATAATTGACATTGTTATCACTAAAATATCATCCATGGCATTGCATGCAAATGGTTATAGAAACACAGCAATGCCAACAACAATTAGTTGACCTGCAACACTAAAATACATTTCAAAAGGAAAAAAACTATACAATTGCGAAAAAAATGACATGCGCAAATTCACCAAAGGAAGTGTGCAGACCAACAAATCCCTCAGAGCGCACAATGCGCCAAATGCAAAATTGTGTACAAGAAAAACCATGCACTTCTATGAATGATGTATTTATGGTTCTTGTTAGCCCCCCAACCACTTATGGACCATATCCCAACCTGATTTGACCTTCATATCTGAGCGAAATCCGAATGGGGGGTTGGTCAAGGACTAGAAGGTGCCATAAAAGGAACCTTGTTCACACCAAGAACCAATTACATTTTTCCTTGAAGAAATTATATAAATAAGAGCCATGGGTGCACTAAGAAACCAAGATCTTCATATTATTGTTATGTTGCCTCAATTCTCCCTTGATAATCCTCTTTTCTCTTTGGAGCCTTCAAGCATCATTGCAATAGGCCATTCCACTCAAATCTTGAGGGAATAGGCATTGATTGTCTTCACCATTTTCCATTTTTCTTCCATTGTAAGAAGATCTCTCCATTAGGGAACTCAAGATCCCTCCCAAGGAGGAAGAGGGGACTCATAAGTCCTCATTTTTCTCTACGGTGTTTTTCCTGCTAATCTATTGATCCATTGGTAGAATTATGTTGGTCATTAGTTGATTTTTATGGTTCTAAGTTTATCATGATTTCCAACTTTTATTTCTTAGTTGTTTTAGTTTGTTTCTTTGTTTATTACATGTGTTTGGCTTGTTTAACCCACTCACAAACTTTTGTCTTCTCTAGAAATCCCATCTAGACATGCAACTGTTGTTGTTTTGCTCACCCAAGTGACAAACCAACACAACAAATTGGCGACCATACCAGGGTATGCCCACCTCGTTTGTACACATATTTCCTTTTTTCTCCCTAGAGAAAGGTTCGGGTCCTACAATTTCCCCTCTCTCTTCGGCGGATCGCTCTTGCAATTCCTCTCAACACTCTTCATTACAATGGCACTCTTAGTAAAATAAACATTGATATATTTCGGTTATACGTATGCTCCTAACCTCACACATGAGGAGGCATAAGTTATCACTGAAATATCATCCGCAACATTGCATGCAAATGGTTACAGAAACATAGCAATGCCAACAACAATTAGTTCACCTGCAACACTAAAATACATTTCAAAAGGAAAAAAACTTTACAATTGGGCAAAAATTGACATGCGCAAATTCACCAAAGGAAGCACGTGCACAGTGTGTGGGCCAACAAAGACCTCGGAGTGCACAATGCACCAAATGCATGACTGTGTATGAGAAAATCCACACTTCTATAAATGGTGCATTTATGGTTCTTGTCGACCCCCCAAACACTTATGGACTAGCTCCCAACCTGATTTGACCTTCATATCTTAGCGAAATCCGAATGGGGGACTGGTCAAGTACTAGAGGGTGCCCTGAAAGGCTCCTTTTTCACACCAAGAACCAATTACATTTTTCCTTGAAGAAATGCTATAAATAAGATCCATGGGTGCACTAAGAAACCAAGATCTTCATCTTATTGTTATGTTGCCTCAATTCTCCCTTGAGAATCATGTTTTCCCTTTGGATCCTTCAAGCATCATTGCAATAGGCCATTCCACTCACCTCTTGAGGGAATAGGAATTGATTTTCTTCAAAGACCCATCCTTGTTGGGGGCATATCATGGAGCACCACCCCTCCTACACCCTTCAACAAAAGTGTGTGTAGTATCTTCTAATGGAACCAATATTGGAGACACTATTCCTCCCATCAAGGCCTCTCCTCACCTTGACATTCCACCATTTGAAGAACCATTACCTCGGGAATCCCCTGAGAACACCACTGCACCACTGATCCCCNCATGGAGAAAATCATAGTTTGGGAGACAGTTCCCCAAGACATTACCCAAATTCCCTTCTTCTACCCCCCACCTGGAGTGCAATCATTCCAAGTAGTTGCAATCCCTACCCTTCCTAACATGGTGCTTGCCATCACTTTATGGTATTTACATCCACCTTTGATGGTTCCTAAACCATATCTCCCTCCTCAAATGGAGGGAATACCATTGTAGATTCTAGTACAGGATCCCGCCATGCCACCATCCTCCCCCCCCCCCATTGTTGGAACCATTGTCATTTTTGGGGGAAGATGAAAGAAGAAAAATCCCACAGCTCCACTTCCCCCTCGAGTTCAAACTCCTTGCACACTATGAGAAATAGATGGGCACCCCACTAATAGATTCCCTACTCTTCTTGATTTACGCAATCTAATCCAACTCCCTTGAGCCACCACATTACTCTCCACTCCACCAAGTACGTCCACTAGTAATCTGGAGTCCTCCATTGCGCAATGTGGGTTTGCAAACCAAATTCACTTGTGCCATTTTTTTAGACTATGGCCACTACACTCATCATTTCCAAACTTCCACACTAAGTTACAGGAGCCCAAAGCCTCCTTTTTTCGATCCTTTCTCAACCACGAGATCCTGGTCCCACTATCTACATAGTCACATTCCCCAGGTCATCATCTAAACTTCGCCACAGGGGAAAATATTTCTCACGTCATGATCAGGTACGCATGCTCATGTTCAAAACTACCAGATAACTGTTATATGTTCTTTATCATCAGATATTGTTCACGTCGGGTATTTGGTTTTCATGTGTGTAGGTATCTAGTCATCAAAGCAATGTATCTCTTTCAGGTATATGTTTGGCACTAGCATGTAATTATTCCCTCTGTAAATCAACTTCATCTCCCAGTCACACCCTCTGATGTTTATCTTTAAGGTCCTTATATATGGCTCTGCAGTACCGTCACCTCTGCCACATTTTGGTACTATCACCCGGTAGAACTCTTCCCCACATGATTTTTCCCATTCACAGTTCCCCTTGAAAAATTGAAACTCGTGTTGATTTCACCCCCTGGGGATGGGAGTCCTGATAGTCTTATGAAATTATGAGAATAATCCACATACTTATTCTCATCATATTTCTAGATTTCCCAATGGGCTCCTAGGTTGTATCATCTCAGTTCTATTGATTGCACCTCCGCGGTATTATTATCTCTCCATATAATCCACCATCAGTTTTCCCATTTGCAGATTTCCCTCCATTCATTACCTCATACAGAAACCCACCCATGGGCCCCCCACCCTCCACTAATTCTCTGTCGCAACTTGCACCCCCACAGGCCAAGCCATATTGCACTGTGGAACTCATTTTTGTATATGTACACTCACCCCAAATTATTCTTTATTTATTTGGTAATTGTAAAAAGCCTTTGTTTCCAACATTTACTTATCTTTTTGTCGCCACCCTTGATGACCTTCTTTTCCCGTCAAAGCAACCCATGTATCCCTTGGTTGGGGCATCCACTCTCCCTTTTCATTCTGACATCATTCATAAAACCTGATTATCCTGAGTCCATGTACCCATAATATCTAAGTTTTTCCACTTTGTTAGCCTCTGGAACAATTTAACCCCATATCTAGTCGTCCCCCTAACACTAGATACATTTTTATGGTTGCTTCCAATCCTCCTTAAAAATTCCCCAAATAAGGGCAGTCTTGAGCCTTACCGTAGCTTGAATTTGTTCATGCTACCTATCATTACTTGATATAATATCAGTGGATTTCCCAAATCCCTTTTCTTCTTGGAGTCATGTCTCCCTTTCTGTCGACATTAACGGAGTTTCCATAAGGGCGATAGTATCTTGACTTTCATTACCTTCACAATGAGGAGTCTCAGATGACCCAGAGATAATCATGATTACTCTCTTATTCCATTGACCCCCATAACATTCGACTTCAGCAAAATCTCATGTTACAGTGGGTCTTACTATGCGACTATTGCAATTGTTTCATACTATTCGAAGACCTCTGAATACATTAGTCCATCAATGCCTATGAGTCATTGACACTTCTTACAGGCTTCCTTGCCTCACTTCATAGTATGTTCACCATTCAGACCTGTCATCTTTCTCTATCAACCGCCCCGGAGGGCATTTCAGTTATCTACATCAACATACATCTTCAGTTACCGTCTCACATTTTGGTTACATGACACAAGCATGGGGAATGCACACCTCGTTTGTACACATATTTCCTTTTTCTCCCTAGAGAAAGGTTTGGATCCCACAGTTCCCCCTCTCCCTCTGGCGGATCGCTCTTCCATTTCCTCTCAACACTCTTCATTACAATGACACTCTCAGTAAAATAAACATTGATGTATTTTGGCTAAACATATTCTCCTAACCTCACACATCAAGGGGCATCTGTTATCACTGAAATATCATTCGTAACATTGCATACAAATGGTTATAGAAACACAACAATTCCAACAACAATTAGTTCACCTGCAACACTAAAATACATTTCAAAAGACAAAAAACTATATAATTAGGAAAAAATTGACATGCGCAAATTGACCAAAGGAAGCGCGCGCACAATGCGAGGGCCAAAAAATCCCTCAGAGCGCACAATGCGCCAAACATGTGAATGTTTATGAGAAAAGCCACGCACTTCTATGAATTCCACATTTATGGTTCTTGTTGACCCCCCAACCACTTATGGACCAGCTCCCAACTTGATTTGACCTTCATATCTGAGCGAAATCTGAATGGGGGTTTGGTCAAGGACTAGAGGGTGCCCTAAAAGGCCCCTTGTTCACACCAAGAACCAATTACATTTTTTATCTGGATTTTATGAGCAGAATGAAATGAATACAAATTATTAACAGATGCTAAACACAGAATAACATAGATACAGTAAAATTGGTTTTCTATTCAACAAGGAAATAAGTTGAAACTGTAAAATGCAGCGGAAAACAAGCTTACTGGAATGGTGGCGGCTTATCTCTGAGAAGAGATGTGACAGTTGCACTCATTCGCAATAAGATGATTACAATGAAGCTCTCAAGGAATTTTTACAATAAACAGGAGTTTCAAAAACCCTAAACATCCAAAAACCTAACCCTAGGAGATGAAGCGCTAAAATTCATGTGGGCCTCGTTTGGGTAAGTCAGTACATCAACTTCATGGGGTCGTAACTTTTGCATACGATATCCATTTTAGACGTATGATAGCCCCTTGGAAATATCTATCCGAGGAATACAACAGTTGCACAAAATTTCATGATGAAAGTTTTCAATCGCAACATAGCCCAAAAAACATCGTTTAGGGCCTCAAAACGGCTCCGGAAGTTCAGGACCCGAAAAACTGCTAAAAATAGTAAATTATCAAAATTGCTAGAAAGTTGTTTTGAGCCAGATGGAAAAGGTGGGTGGCCACTGATATCTACTTGGATCAATCCTCCATCCTTAGGGAGCAATGGTCTCCATTGCGTTGATTTCCCCCATCAGATGAGGAAATTTCTACTGAATTTGTCCCCATGTGAGCCACTTGCCTTGGTGCAAGAGTTGCCCTACTTTGATGACTTGATAAAGATGGATCCTTTGTTTTCGAGTGCCCTTGATCTATGTGTCCACAATATGATCACTGGATTCCTGTTGTATGCAGTCAGGGTTGAGCTTTGTTGGTGTCAGTTGTTCTGCTACGTCTAAGGTGTCCAATAATGGTGGGAAATAAGGTCGAAGGAGGTCCACATTGAACACTAGGTGCAGGCCAAGGAAAGGAGGACTGTTGAGTGCAAAATCATTATCCCCCATAGCCTTGGTGATGGTGTATGACCCATAACAGAGTGGGAGAAGCTTCCAATGGGGTCCATTAAGGCATTCTTTCTGCAAGTGCAACCAAACTTTGTCGCCCACCTGAAACTTATGTGGAACCCGATGTTGATCATGGCACTGCTTGTACTTGTCATTGGACTTATATAGGATATCCTAAAACTGTTGGTGGATGTGTTGGATCCTCTTAATGAACTGTGTGTCTTTGTCAGCCTCAGTTGGAGCAGGAGAGGAGTCGGTTGAGGTGACCGTAAGGGGAAGTGTAACATCTATGGGACCCAATAGTTGGAATCCAAACCCCACCTGAAAGGGGCTATGGTCAGTTGATCTATGCAAAGCTTGGTTGTAGCTATGTTGGACATAGGGAAGACTCTCATCCCATGTCCAAGGGTGCTTGTAATTATACAT
>JZKD02S1902054.1:36640-51936 GCA_000966675.3 Picea glauca | reverse complement strand
TAGGTAAACAAATTAGAATTAAAAGACAACAAATATATTTAAAGGACAGTGAATGCTTCATGATTATGTGTGTATGACAGACAACGGGTTAGCATTGTATGACTATGTTTTCATCCTTTATGTTGTGCATGTCAACGATTTCATATATCATTTAGACTGCGAATTTACAATTATTAGACAACGAATCATTTATGGATAGAGAATATGGTAGACAACATTAATGGATAGCGATATGATATTGGACATCACTATAATATTGATAGACAACATCTCAAGCTAGACATCCACGTATAACTAGATAGTGTTTCCCATAAATATACATATTGATGTGCAATTCTCATCTTCTTCATTGTTTACATTAAAGTTGATTGCAATGAATTTAATATTGTTTTAATTGCTGCTGCTTATTTTTATCGAATTGTATCCTTACTGATAGACTAAATTGAATAATATCTTACTTCAAGTGTGTTAGGTTCATTACAGAATGAAATTATTTTGTTAAGGATAAGCTCAGTTAGTTGTAGCTTACGAGCTGGTAACATCATAAACCTTGCCCCATATTATGAGCTAGCGATCATTCAGAATATCATTCTTGCTCACCGCCTCCATGTTGTATTTTTCAATCTTAACTCACCATTTGACGGTAGAGTCTCCTCGAAATCCAGCGAATATGGCGCTATTTAATGTTCCCGGAGTTTTATGTCGTGATCGACAGAACACTGCCAGACAAACAACGAATCGGTATACAGATGTCTCGCAACATTTTTTTTTGTGATTGATTTTATTATATTTTAATTGGTGAACGAACTCTGTGTTTTCCTTTTATTAGACAACAATTTCGTTTTTATAATAGTGATCTCATAAATAGAATGGGTAACCATAATAAATAGCATTCTATAAACTATATCTGAAATGGAGGCCTTCGTTGTTCAAATTTTGCTCGATCTCAGAGTTTAAGAATAGATGCCATAGTGGAAATTCTGGGTTATTCGGTCAACCTGGTGAAAATCCATAAGATAAATGCTCGTTTGCAAAAGCATATTGATGTATTATGTTTTCTACAAATAAAAATTTATCTTACTTATCTCTATAGAAAATCGACTTTAACCTAGCATCTTATGCGACTTTTAGTTGCTGAACTCAGTAGAGGAAGGTTTTATTTTCTCACTCTTTTGATTTGTATTTGGGTTCCATACCCCTTACCTTTATTAAACTACTGATAATTTTATGAAAACTAATGTAGTTAATGTATCTTGCTTTAAGTAAAAGTTAAACCCAATCTCCACAATCACACACCAAAATTACCTTAGGATCTTTCAGCTCAAAATACATTAAGGGACAAACCACGACTGTTACACATATAACTCGTTTTTAGTAAAATCATTCTAATCATCCACACATTTAAATCTAGGGAGTGAGAGTTGTAAATAAACACTTTTGTTATATAAACTTCTACGTTACAATTTTGACATATGTCAATTGTTTTCTATATCAGTCTTATGGCTTTAGCAAACAATAGATTAATTTTATTTATATGGAAATTGTTATTTATTAGTCTTATATATTAGTCCTTTAACCTTGCCACCATAGATTAATTGTTTTCCTTTCCATGGTAATAAATGAATTCCTTATTAGGTTAATTGTAATGGTAATAACTTGATTAATTGCAAGGGTGATAGATTAATTGTGTAGTTTCAATGGTAATAGCTCACTCTTTTGCGTTTAGTCATAATGATTTAACAACTAATGGTTTATGGTTTCTATGTAATAGTTTAATGGCTTGCGCAAGATGAATGGTTGAGGGTTTAATAGTTTTTTTAGCTAAAACAATTAATATCTTAATAGTTAATTGGCTACTATGTGCCTTGTGCCTTAAGTCAAGTTGTAAAGGGTGGTTGGGCATAGTCGTTTCACCACACAGGTTGTTGATATTATGGTATTGGTGGGAGGTACTTACCTCCACGTGTGAACCTAACAAGAATAGAGGACTCCAGAAAGCAAGAGAAACCCTAATGAGTTGGATAATAACCCTCGAAGACTTGTCGGCTCAAGAATATAATATGTATTAGGTTATTAGCCACCAAGAGAAGAAGTCGTCCAGAAGAATTAATATATACTGAACAGACAGGTACCCATAAAGAGAAGTCGGCCCCAGTAAGTCTTCCAGAACCACTATAAATACAAGGTGTCAGTCTCTCATTTGACACATCTTAGCAGTTGCAGAGAGCCAGTTCTGCGCAGTGCAGTTGCAGTCTTGTGCACAGGTTTGGAGGAGAGTTGTCAGTGCAACTGTTGCAGCCAACAGTTACATTTTGGCTTGGACTATCTCTTGGCTAGGGTTTGGAACATCGGATTAGCCTTTTTTGATGCGTTATCCTTGGGGAAAGGTTCACTACCCTTTGTATGGCTATCTAGCCTAGGGTTTTCTTCTGGAATGATTCTCTGTCAAGGTTAAGGTGCTCGGAGGGTGGCTTCGGCCTATGGTTGGGTGACAAGGGTATTGTCAATGGTAAAATGAGCACACATCCTTCATATTTTAACAGGTTATGGGCCCACACCTCCTTCATTCAGTCTAAACATTGGAAGGAAACATAGTCGCTAGGATATTGAGCTCACTAAGGAACTGTCGCTAGGGTTACTAGCAGAAGCAGCTTCCAAGATAATATCGCTAGGGTTACTAGCAGGAGAAGTTGCAGAAACCCTAATCCTCTTGTTGAAGCACCTTAATTGAACAGATTGACCTAATCTCCAGATAGATCAGTGCGCTCTAGCCTAGCGCATCTCCTAATACTCTCAACAAGCCAAGACATGAAGTTTGAGTTTGTGGTCAAATCTAGGGTTTGACCAAGCCAAAGCAGCCATGACTTATTCTATGAATTTGGAAAACAAGTTAGATGGAGAATCTAACTTTAGAGCATGGAAGACAATGATTGAACTCATCCATTCCATAAATAAAGTGTTGGATATCGTGAAAGGGAAGATCACGAAGCCAAAGTTTGAAGGAGGAAAAGAGAAGGAACCGCAGAACGTTGCATCTATGGAGAAGTTCAAAGACAGTGATATCAATGCTATGAGTATCATAGTGGAATCTATAAAATACCACTTGATACCCTACATCTCTCATCTTGACTCATTGAAGAAGATGTACGATGCCCTAACAAATCTCTTCTCGGTTAGAAACATTGGACAAGTTATGAGTCTAAAGAATGAGCTCCCTGACATGAAGATGAATGATGAGGATAGCATAACATCATATTTTGTGAGAATATCTTATTTAATAGATCAACTACAAGCTATTGAAGAGATCATCTCAGAGAAGGAGTTGGTAAACATAGTACTCAATGGTCTTCCCAAGACATGGGATGCATTTGCTGCAAGCATGAACATAAGAAAGGAGTATCCGACATTTGAATAACTTTGGACTTCTTGTGCTCAAGAATAATCAAGGATCAGTGCAAAAGAGAAACCCCAAAAGAAGTACGATGATCAAGCCTTCAAAGCAAGATTCAAGAACTTAAGGAACAAAAGGAAGTTTGGTTCAAGGAGGAAGACAAATCAAGAGAAAGACATTTCAGAAGTAAAATTCTTCAACTGTCAAAAGTATAGTCGCTACAAGAATCATTGTCCTGAGCTAAAGAAAAGGAATGAGAAACACAAAGCATCAATTTCCAAAGAAAAGGAACCTACAAGGAAGACTAAGCAGGATGGAAGAGACTTCTTCTTCTAAAGGTATCAAAACTCTTCTTATTTATTGTACATATCTCGTTTGCATCGTCTTTGTACGTATCTTGTATATCTATCTCTTGGAAGATCATGTGTTCCAAGAAGAACTATACCTATGGAAGAACAACAAGATAAGAATGGATATCATTAGATAATACACATGAAAGGATGAAATACAAATCATGTGGAAGCTATTGCAAGACAAGTCGAATCAATCATGAAGCGACTTAGAAGAAGTAAAGACAGAAAGAAGTCAACAATCGAGAGGAAATTGGAAAAAGACTTATGACGTTTTATAGAAGACAACAAGACATAATCATGGACTCCGTTGGAAAAGAGATCCAATTATATATTGTAGAAGACAATAAGGATGCAGATGGAAGCATGGAATATGTTAGACAGAGGGAGCCGAATATGTACACGCATACATGAAGCAAGGATTAGGAGGGAGCTAATCCTATAATCCATTGAATATGATGAAGTATATATCCATGATAGAAGTCATGAAATATAGTAGGTATTCTTCAAAAGATAATTCTTAAAGTATCCCTGGTTGTCCATCCACATATGTGATCGTATGATGGAATCTTTAGGGCATGGAATCTATAAGAAACTCCATGGACCCCAGAACTAAAGAAACACATGAAGATTCCAAGGAAGAAAGAGAATCCATAACAACCAGTCATTAAATCAAGAATCACAAGATTTTCAGCCTGATGTAAACTCAATAAAATCAATCAATCAGAGAAACTGAAAGTCGTGATGAAGAACAGTGTATGGAAGACTTATGAATGAAAGAATTGTGAGATCCAAAACTAGAGGTTCTCCCAGATGGAGGGAGAATAATATGATGATTACTTGTTCTAGTAAACCAACCTTGTCTCTATATGAGTCATTATATCATCCACAACATCCATAAGTTGCAGTTCTATATCAGATGAATACAAAGAATGTTCTCCATAGAAATTGAATAAAGAGCGTATGAAAAGAAATCTCAAGACTTTGAGGCATACCAGAAAGAGACCCTTGTTTGCAGATAGAAGAAGATAACTTGTTGGAGAACCCCCAGTGAACAATAGAAGCATGGTGAAGATTTTCAAATTAAAGGACTCATAAATCTCCATATTAAGCAATTCTTCCAAGAAATTACTTATATCTATGAAAGTGTGCAAATCTCCATTTTAAAAACCATTCTTCCGGAAAATATGTATCTCCTCTTTCTGTAGTGGAATAGATGTTCTCATATAATCTTTCATGTACATGAAGAAACCACAAATAATGGATACCATTGTTTTTGGGTTTCCTAGTAGCCTTGTCACACCGTGAGAACCAATCCTTCATAAAGTTTGACTTTTACAAGTTCTTTGGAAATACAATTCACCAACAGTTTTTAGATTTGGAAATGATACTCTAATATTACATATATAAAAATGGATTTATAAATTGGATTCCTGAAGATATGATTTTTTTATAAAATACAAAACGTTTGAAATAAAAAGTTGGAAAGTTTGAATTTTTTATAAAATACAAAACATTTGAAATGACTATGACTTGGCTGCAGGGGGGCAGCCATGTGGTCAAGCCGTGGCCGTGCCCACGGCTTGGCCACAGGGTTGGCCCCCCACAGCCAAGTCACAACCAATTTTAATAAGAGATTATCTATTAACAGAAAAGTAGGGAATTTGAATCTAAATCTTTAACACCGGAGTGAAATATAGTCGATTCAACTCCTGGATGACTGCTCATGCACAGACTAATCACTTAAATGATTAAACAATTAACACATCTCGCAATTACAGAATTTAAATTTAAATTTAAATTAAAAAATTTAAATTTAAATTTAAAACTGCGTATAAAACTGCATTACAGAATTTAAATTTAAATTATAGATTTTAAATTTAAAATATAGAATTTAAATTTAAATTACAGAATTGAAATGTGAATTTAAAACTTCATATAAAACTACATTACAGAAACTAAATTTAAGTGTTCGGGATATAAGAGATAGTTATACTAAAGGTCTGATTTGGATCACATACTTTAAGCGAATGGGTTAATATATCACATATATAGAACGATAAGTTTATTAAGAGTCATCTAATTCAAGTATCTTTTACGCATACTACTTCTCTCCCATACTCCTCTTACATTTTTTATACTATGTCCAAAATTATTGTTGCCATGATTGCAAAAGTCTTAAGTCTAAATTATAGTTTTATAATGGATACCATTGTTTTTGGGTTTCTTAGTAGCCTTGTCACACCCCGAGAATCAATCCTTCATAATGTTTTACTTCTGCAAGTTCTTAGCAAATACAATGCACCAACAGTTTTTAGATTTGGAAATGATACTCTAATATTACATATGTAAAAATGGATTTATAAATTGAATTCCTAAAGATAAGAAATTTTTATAAAATACAAAACGTTTCAAATAAAAAGTTGGACATTTTGAAATTTTTATGATTTTTTTATAAAATACAAAACGTTTGAAATGACTGTGACTTGGACCCATGCGGCCAAGTCACAGCCAATTTTAATAAGAGATTATCTATGCACAAAAATGCAGGGCATTTGAATCTAAATCTTTAACACTGGAGTGAAAGACAATCAATTCGACTCCTGACCGACTGCTCGGGCACCGACTAATCACTTAAATGCTTAAGTAGTTTACACATCTCACAATTACATAATTTAAATTTAAATTACAGAATTTAAATTTAAATATAAAACTGCATTACAGAATTTAAATTTAAATTACAGATTTTAAATTTAAAATACGGAATTTAAATTTAAATTAGAGAATTGAAATGTAAATTTAAAACTACATATAAAAGTGCATTACATAATTTAAATTTAAATTACAAAATTTTAATTTAAATTTAAGACTACATATAAATGTTAAAATTATAACACATCTAACAAATAACAATTATAAAATAATGCCTTGTAATTAATAAATTTGTACTAGGCAGTTAATTGGAATGTTATTGGGTTGGGAACTAAATAGCTTGGTGTAGTGGGCTTGGTAGACGAACCGTAATTCCTAAGTTGTATAAAAATCTTGTTTGGCATATGCTTGATTCTACTATTTGAATGATCAAAGTAATACATAACTTTGCAGTATCTTATATTAACCAAACATAAACAACTCTAAACCATGCCAATGTGATAGAATATGAAAATAAAATAGAAAAGACCAGGAATAAGAAATTGAGCGTGATTCCTTTGGTTAATAATTCTTCCTCTGCAATAATTAAATTGTCAACAATATTCTAATTGAAAATTAATGAGTGAAAAATCCAATTATATTAAAAAATAAAATTATGTATTTATATCACTAACAATTATTATTGAACATGGAGAATAATTATAAGAGATACAAATCAAATTATAAGAAAGACAATCGGAAATGGATTTGAACATGGAGAATAGTTATAAAAAATATAATTCAAACTGGATTTAGTTTTCCTAATTAAGAAAAGAAGTGTTATTTTTTTCATATAGGCATCAAAGGCTGAAGATTAGTTCATCGAAATGTGTGGGAAAGCTTATCCTACATAAATGTCATGGAAATATAGCATTCTAAAGGTTTTAAAACCATACAGAGATTTCAAATTCACCATTCCCTTGTTTTTATTTCAAATGTTGATTTGTAAATTTGGGATTTCTTTCCTATCTTTACATCCTAAATGCAGATTTGTAAATTTTGGACTTCCTCCTTATCTTTACATCCCTAAAGTTTCAGATTTAAAAATATAAGCAGAAAATGTGTAACATAAATTTCTTTTTGGAAAGTTAACAGATTAGATTCTTATACAAGAAATACGAGAAGAAAATTGGATATGGGTATTTCCTAACTGTGGGGTTAGTGAATTTAGGACTTCATTCTCCGTGGTTTGTCCCTTAAGTCCATAGTCCCTGAGGTCGTGTGGGTGATATCACAGTTCACCTATCCAAATTCACTTTGATAATGAGGCATCTGAGGATACAAGGGATACCTTTGTCCTATGGAATCAATAAATTCTTAGTTATTATGCAATAGTGTAAGGATGGTCAAATAAGACGGATATGGATTCGAGTGTAGAAGGTATATTAAGATCAAAACAGAAAGAAATTGGAGGGATACTTAGTGGAGACATAGGATAGTAATCGCCAGAGATACATTGAAGGAATGCTTGAAACACTGTCAAGAATGAAGGAAGGACTGGCTATGACTTGGCCACGGGGCTAGACCCCCGCGGCCAAGTCACATTCTACAGGTTGTGACTTGGTCGGGGGGTGACAACCCTGTGGCCAAGTTGTTGTTGTGCCCATAGATTGGCCACAGGGTTCGCCACTCGTAGCCAAGTCACAACCCAACTTAAATTATAAATTACAAATTTTAATTTTAATTTAATTTCCATTTAAATTATAAATTTAATTTAAATTTAAATTACAGACTTGCTTGCAGATCCGACCACCCGTTCGCCCACAGGACCACCCACCAACATGACCGGGCCAACACAATAGTGCCAAAAATGTCTGTGCCAACACGTTCACACCAAACAACCTGCCAACACGTCCAAGCCAAACAAACTCACTATCACTCACTCACTCAAGAACCCACCCACACTCACCAAGGTCTCAAAAGACTGCAACAGTTAGAATGTGCGGTAAATATATAAAAATGTTTTCGGTCGAAACACTATTTCGGGATAAAGCATATTTCGACCGAATAAATATTTTGGCCGAAATAATATTTTGAATGAAACATTATTTCAGCCGAAATATCTTTTCAGCCGGAATATCTTTCGACTGAAAAAAGGTTATCGAATGAAGAAAATCTGCCCAGCTAAAATTCTACATGAAAATCGAGGGCGTCATCATGGTACCGTTCGATTTGATGTTTAAAGGTTCGGCCAAAACAAATTTTGGCCGAAAAAAAACAGGGTTTTCGACCGAAAAAAAAAATGTCTTTCGAAATTTTGGAGATCCAATTGTCACGAAAGTGTTACCCGCCTCCATGAATTTACCGATAATGATTACCCAAAAACAATTCTAAACATAAAATGCTTAAACTTCGTCTTTTAAAAAAAATAAACAAAACTACAATATCATAATCATTTAACAACTTAATATTAAATTCTAATTTTTATGATATTGGTTAGTTTGGAAAATTAAACAACCTTCCATGTCATTCACTATTTATATTGATTGTAAAGTAGTCGAGTCTAAAGGCCAAATGCTAAAATTATCTAGAGATGAAACTGAGCAAATAAATCGAATATTTTAACAATTCCACTACTAAAAGAAATTCCATTGTTGCACGAGCATGGGTGAGTTTTAATAATATTTTATAAAAAAATTCTCTAAGTTGAAAATTTGTTTTTTTCTCATAATTGGTTATTCAAAACTTATGTGTATACTCGTGTTTCATGATTGATGTCTTTATTATGCAAATAGGATCCTCAATTTTTAATTTAGGATCATCACATTTTAATTTAATTTCATGGTTTTAGATATCTTATTTTTCTGTCATGTAACACCTCGCTCTTGTGCGCACTGAACGAACTTATTCTTTGAGGACACTTGCTTTCCAGTGATCCGTATTATTATACTATTAGGCATTTTATTATGATTATGAGACGCTATGGATTGATGGCATGTTATTTTGTTGTATTGCCATAGACAGGTGCTATTGACTCAGTTCTCCTGAGTGTGCAGGATTTGGCCCTTGAGAATGTTGAGGCATCGACGGAACCCTTGGACTCTGGATCGAGTCGAGGAGTGGACTATTGGGATTTGATTATTGTCTATATGATATTTGTTCATCTGATTAGATGATATGATTATGGATATATTTTTGACATGATTCGTTGATGATGCAAGTTGATGATAGCTTTCCGACCAGACTCACATGTGGAGTAGAGGGGTCACACACGACTACCATAGATGTTGAGGGATAGGTGTGGACAGCAGCCCTGGCACAGCCTACTAACACTCCTATCGTGACTCGAACTCTAGGTTAACGATTACCTAGTTTGATAGGATACACGATGTCGTGAGGGCAGACTATAACAGTCACTCACGATGATTCTAAGGGGCGCACAATAAGGAAGGGGCCTTATTCCTTAAAGGCCCTTAGTCTCCCACAAGATCACCTGGCGAAGTATTGACTCCAGGGTTTTTTTATGTCTACCAAGTCAGTGAGGAGGTGAGTGGCACCCTTGGAGCACGTGGTGCATCCTGAAGGGCATGTTGCGCAAGAAAAATGGAAAGAGGAAAGTGGCACCCTTAGAGAACGTAGTTCATCCTAAAGGACACGTCGTGCAAGAGAAACACTAAGAGGCGAGTGGCACCCTTGGAACACCTAGTGCATCCTGAAGGCCATGTCGCGTTGTTATTTAATAATTGGATAAACCTAGATGGATTTAGGATGTATAATGTGTTAAGGAAGATTTAAAACTTTTCCCCTAATAAAATGTTGCCCCGCCTAGGAAAATAAACTCTAGGTCTAATTTATACTTGTGATAAAAAAATTATCTATTTATAAAAAAAATTAAGAAAATTAAAAATTAAATAAATAATAATGATAATCTTCATTAATCTTGTGACAAAAAGGGGGTAATCAATTAAATTGATTCATAAAAATATGTTGGTATAAAATTTAAAAAGAGAAATAATTATTCTATTATATTATGCTAATTTAAAATTATTATTTAAAAGGGGGGAATAATTGCTTTATTATATTATGATAATTTAAAATTAAAAAGGAAAAAAGTTAATTTCTACACCCGTCAATTTGAATTCTAAATGAAAATGGAAAGAGGGAAATATAAAAGATTTAGGAAACTAGGAAAAAGAGGGAAACATAAAAAGAAAGGGGAAACACAAGGAAAAAGAAAAAGTCTAACTTAGTAAGGTATCTAGCATTTAAGAACTTCCTAAATTAACTCAACTAGTAAATTAGTAAGGGGGAAAGTCCTTAAAACTTGTAAGGGAATATGGGTACACCTAGGAGTGATTCTAGGAATGATTTTAGGTGGGTGAGGGAAATAGGGACCTAATTAATTAATTAAAGAAATTATTTCTTGGAGGAATGAATGGGATGGGTGACACATGTACGAGGAGGATTATTATGAATTAAATTAATGAACAGTAAATTAAAAAGGATTTTGGGAAAGTAATTGACTTAGAAAAACTATATAAAGGAGGGAGGAGGAGGAAGATGGATCTCCTAGGTTTTGCGTAATGTTACGTTGCAGAAATCTATACTTGACTGACATAGCTTGTGGGAGTTGGGATACCCAACTCGGTGAGGAGTGGTAGCTCGGCCTTGCAAGGCGAGATGGGAGCTAGTTGATTCTCTGGATAGAGTCTATGGCCGCTTTGCGCCTCGGGGGGCTAAGGGGGGAGAAGAGTACCCCTAGCGTTGGTTGGGAGGTATCGGTGAAGTCTCATTGATCGGAAAGTGAGAGTTGTACGAAGCACGTGGGACGTCAACTGGGAGCAGGCGATTAAGCAAAGGTACACTTCCTTTATTTTTGCATGGTAGATTGTTAGTATGATTTATGCTTTTAGTTCTGCATGTTTAATTGGGTATGGAAAATGATTGTCTTAGCATTCTAGTTGATGACTGAAATTTTCCCCATAGCCTTTAGCTCGATGTTGATTTCCCATGGCCTTCGATCCATGCATGTATTGATCGTCCTGTGGTTTATTGATTTTGATGACTATGGTTTATTTTTTCCTTCATCCCTATCTCATCAGTCCATGCCTGAGCAGTCATCGAGGAGCCTGATCTATGGTCGTCACTTCGACGTTAATAGAACTATGGATCTCAATGCCCTGCTTTTCTGTGCGTGGATGATGAGCGAAGGGTGTTCCTACCAATCGTCTACCCATGTTGATTGTTCTTGTTGACTATGGTCATGGATCTTCCAGCGAACGTTTACCTTGTGCCTTGTACATCTTCATTCCCTGCATTTTACTTCTGCACCTAAATTTATTTGAGAAGGATTTTAGCCTGCGTTTGTCATTGTGTTAATAGTCCTTTGTTTGGGCTATGATTTTTCCCATGCTTTTAATTCATTTGAAAGCGAATTATTAAACCTTTATGTGTTTTTGCTTGGGTACCCCCAATGAATGAAAAAATATTTATTATCACTGTCTGCGTTATTGTTTTGGTATCCCAGGCGAATGAAAAGTGCTTTATTATCACTGTCTGCATTATTGTTTTGGTATCCCATGCGAATGAAAAATGCTTTATTATCACTGTCTGTGTTATTGTTTTGGTATCCCAGGCGAATGAAAAACGCTTTATTATCACTATCTGTGTTATTGTTTTAATATCCCAGGAGAACAAAAAATGCTTTATTATCACTGTCTGTGTTTGTTTGGTATCCCTGTCTGCATTTTTGTTTGGGTACCCCAGGCGAATGAAAAATGATTTCTCTATCCCTGGCTGTGATTTGTTTGGTATGTCGGAGAAATCATAATTGTTCACCTGTGTTGCAACATTAATGAGACAATGAATTTATTATGTAAGGTGTTAAACTCTGCGATTTGCCCCATTCCATTTTTAATTGACAGTTTTCCCCATTCTATTTTAATTGACACTCGCCCCATTCTATTTTTAATTGACAGTTTGCCCCATTCCGTTTTTAATTGACATTTTGCCCCATTATGTTTTTAATTGACAGTCAGTGCATAAATTTGATTAAATATGCCTTATATATTCAGTTGTATTTTATTTAGATTACATGGAGAATGATCAATCTACCTGCATTCTGAATGACATCGTTAACAATGGAATTGACTGCATTAAATGGCTCTGAAGGATGTTAATTATGACTAGGCTTATGGACATAAATCTCATTAAAAGCATATGGCAGCAAATCTCATTGAATGTATATGGCGTTAATTTATCATTAAATATATGGCTCTAATTTCTCATTAAATGTACATGGCTCTAATTTCCCATTGAATGTATATGGATTTAACGACATTGTCACTTCCTAGTAGATTCTTTTTAAGGTTAATAGATGGTTGTCATTTTGGTATGGTTAGTGTAGACAGACCACATGTTGTGATGTAACATGTTAATAAGTATTTCATTATAGTTTTCTGCATTGATATGGTAAATGTTGTTTTATGRTGTCAAATGCTAGTTAGATTACAATTTGGGATTAATTTAGAATTTCCCTTTTAGATCGTAAGTAATGATAAAATTGATTTGTATTYAACGTTATTTAGATGGTATTTGTTCATCGGTTAGACTTGATAAAAGGGGTGGGTGGTTGAAAAAKTCATGTATTGGCTGTGTCTTCCCTGGTAGTCCTCCTCTGGTGTCTCGTTAACCTGTTTTTGAGGCTTGGGTGTGGTCTTCTCTCGGCATTCRACTCCTAGCGYGTCARATTTTTCTAGAGTCCTCAGTCCATATAGGATGTGTGGTGCCAAGGTTTTGACGTGGCTATCACCTGGGGAYRRCATGATTCCTAATGAGGGGATCATGGTGCACCCTATTAGATAGCRGTGAACCAGAACTTGGCCGRAGATGGTGCGTTCAGCGTGAGTGTTGTCGAGCATTGTAAGCTTCTTTTGGCAYCGAGGTGGAACACCTTCACAAGTTGGGTTCACGCACCTTGAGGTTCTAGTCTTGTCCATTTTTGGTCGGGTGTCGGGAGGGGATGTTGCCCCTTAGCGTGTAGTCGTGTCTTGTTTGTGTCAGGCGGGTAGCCATTCCTCCTTTTTTTTCTACGCATGTTTTCCCAGTTGCCCTTATGTATAGGGCGTGGATTCATAGTTTCATGTTGCTCGGACGACATGCTTGCATTCATCATTAGTTGTGTGGTTATTGTTGTCGTCATCGCCTTATTTCCTTTAAAAAAAAAATGCACTTTTTGTTTCACATGTAGTCGTCACGATTGGGGTCGTTACATATGCTATGAGAGCAGGTTCAACCCTGTGACTGTGGATCACCAAGATTTCCACTGCAATAAACCTTTGAGTTTTAACCTAGCACTGATTAAAAAACTTAACATGTCCATGTGGTGATCGCATTTAGAGGACGCCTCAGAGGTTCTCAACGTGGTGTCATGGAAGGAGGTGTGACGCCTCTAAAAGATATCGCACCCTCGGAGTCGAACCCCCAATGGGAAGCACAATTCCTTGGGCTAGATTCTCTTGTTGTAAGGGAAGATGATGGTCGGACAAGGCCCTTCCAAGTAATGTCAAGGTCCTTGATTCACCATTGGTACTGAGATGAGGCTAGGGTACCTGTACCCATAAGGGTCCCTAGCGCACCCTATCT
Organism: Picea glauca; assembly: GCA_000966675.3. Taxonomy (NCBI): domain Eukaryota; kingdom Viridiplantae; phylum Streptophyta; class Pinopsida; order Pinales; family Pinaceae; genus Picea; species Picea glauca. The sequence continues at coordinate 37,920 of JZKD02S1902054.1, read as the reverse complement.
AGTACCATTAGCATCCACCAAGATCTTGAGAGAGTTGAGTTCTCGAGTCTGCAAGTGTCGTGGACCGTTGTTCCGTCAAGGCATGGTTCTAGAACAAGGTGTTATGTTTCACTCTTCGTGATTACGACCTCCAGCATGAAGGTTTGCATGGTGGTCTTTCAATTGAAGGGAAGTGCTCTTCTATGGAAAAAGATGCTTCTGCCACTTTTGAACATGGTCGTAGATGACGTGTCATGGGAACTGTTCAAGGAACGGTTCCAAGAGAGGTGTCTTTCTGAGGAATTTGTTAAGTGTCATCTCAATGAGTTCGTCACCTTGCGATAAGGCAATTGCATGGTGCCCGAGTACGAGGCACATTGGGAGCTGCTTCGATATGCTCCACACCTTTTACCTAGAAAATTAAGGTCAAGAAGTTCAAGTTTGGCCTTAATGTTAGAATTCAGCTTCTACTTCAGGTACCAGAAGTATTCGACTGAAGAAGGGGTGTTGGATGTGTGGGGAGCCACACTAATAGCGTGATTTCCCTGTAGAGAGGACTAGAGCGTATGGATTAGTCGAACCCACTACCATGGGAAATTTGGGCAAGGCCCTTTGGATTTATACAGCGGTGAATAACCATCGGGCATATCAGTAGTCGACTGTGCTCGAGTCATCATGTACCATTTCTGACCAGACCCTTAGTATTTTGATAGATCTCAGTGCTACCGAGAGTTTCATTTCTGGTGCAACGCTAAAAGGGATTAAGGTAAAGGCAGTCAAATAGGACGACTTTAGCTTCGTAGAGATGGCTTTTGAAGCCAAACAAAAGGTTGGAGGAAAGGTTACGGGTTGTATCCTTAACCTGGGAGAGTTTGTTGTTAGAAAAATAGGACCGCGGAGCAATAAAATAAAATAAGTGCAGAAACAAAACACATAAGACACACAATACAAGAGAGACATAGATTTACTTGGTTCACCCAGTGTGGGCTACGTCCACCAGAGAAATTGTCAGGTCCTTCCTTTATTATTATCCAGCAAATGAAGGGATACAACCTAGAACAAAACCCACTGTAACTTCCTCTTCTTTCTCTCACAGTATCCTCTCTCATAATACAATATTCACCATCAACCATAGCCATAATACATTTCCCTCATAAAATAGGGTTTCCTTCTAGGGAAAAAAGCTCTAACATAATCTCTACCATTAGATCTGCGACCTTATAATGAACAGTCCAGATTTACAATGAAATTACAATATACTTTTACAAGGCAATTTTTGCTTCGGGGGCTTCACCCCCGAA
>JZKD02S1902054.1:22324-36630 GCA_000966675.3 Picea glauca | reverse complement strand
GAACATAAGCACATAAACACAACAATTGATAAAGGAGTTCACCCCTCTCTTGGGCTACATCTCTTGGTCCAGCTTCCAATGGATCATTATTATTAATTGATCAAAGTGCTCAAAAGAATGCCTTACAATGCTCAAACTGACCAATCGACTGCTCCAATGGCTTCAGAGCATCCAAAAACCCCTAGTTGGGCTCTTTCGACACCTCAATCGGTTGAAAAATGAAGAAGTTAGGCCTCCTAGAAGTCCCCCCTTCAAGCTTGTTGTCTTTGCATCTACAAGACGCAGCCTTGTCAAATGAACCTGGCACACATGCAATAAATAGCGTAAAAACCCAGCACCCGTGCACAACAATAAAACGGTGCCAATCATCAAACCGTTAACGGAACTAATACCCCCAATCGTCAAGTCGTGGGGCATATGAGGCCATAGGACCACGTGCTTTAAAAATGGGCCTCCGTCCCATATCAAATAATAAAGTGACATTTGGCGGGAGTTATTTGGTTACACAACCGTTTGACCTATATTTGAAATGCACCATAACATAATATATATGACCGTGGTCACATATGTGAAAGCGCGCGACCAAGGGCTAGGGCTAAGCCCCGGCCCGGTCGCAGCCCAAAACCACACAAACATGTGACTTTAAATATAATCAGGAGCGCATACATATCAAGGCATAAGCGATAGCCCAATGGTTGGTCGGAGTTTTTGGAAGTGTTATGCAATGGGGAGGTCCGAGGGTCGAACCCCACGAACTCCAATATGTTTTAACAAACAAAACAAATGCCAATACCGGGGTGCCACATGGCAGCCCATGACTGGGCCACGTGGCACCCAATCATTGACCAAAAAACTGCCACGTGTCGACACAGGATTCATCCAATGTCTGCCAACTAGAATCTGCCATGTCACCATATGTATGGTCGTACGGATCTGCCACGTCAGCCTGTACGGACTGTACAGTCAGCATCATTTTTTTTTCCCTGTTTGACTTTATGAACAGATTGCAATATATTTCGCTCCTGACGTCTGTTTGAGACGAAACGAGTTGCATTGGGTTCGCAACGACGAGGCCTACGTTCTCGTCTGGTTTGAAGCGATTTCGAGCACTTTGAATTTTTGAGCAAAATTTGATCCCCTGATCATGGAGGCTCTGCATTGACTCCTTTCAATTGAACAAGGCAATGATCAAGAATCAATATCCATTGCTGAGGATAAATGATCTGTTTGATCAGATGAAGGGTGTGATGGTGTTCTCAAAGATCGATTTGCGATCAGGGTATCACTAGTTACATATCAAGGAGGATGATGTCCCTAAGACCTCCTTTAAGATGAGGTTTGGACATTACGAGTTTACTGTTTTACCATTTGGACTCACAACTGCCCCAGGGGTATTTATGAGTTTGATGAACGAGGAGTTTCACAAGTACTTGGAAAAGTTCGTCCAAGTATTCATTGACAATATTTTGTTTTACTCTCGGACGACGGACGAGCATGACAAGCACTTGCGCTTAGTACTACAGTGACTGCAAGAGCACATATTGTATGGGAAGTTGTCCAAATGCTCATTTTATCAATCGAAGATTCACTACTTAGGGCATGTCATCTCCAACGAAGGTATCGTCATGGATCCATCAAAGGTCGAGGCTATTATGGAATGACCTATGCCGACGAATGTCCCAGAAGTGCGTAGCTTCATGGGTTTAGTAGGATACTATCGAAGGTTCGTCGAGGAACTTTCGAGGATAGAAAATCCGATCACAGAATTGCAGAAGAAGAACAAGAAGTTTGTTTGGACTGAGAAATGAGCGGAAGCCTTTCGGAGGCTCAAGGAGTTGTTGACGATAGCACCGATACTAAAGGTCCCTCACACGGACACAGACTTTTTGGTATGCACTGACTCATCCAAGGAAGGCTTAGGCAGAGTCCTGATGCAAGACAGTCGAGTGATCGCTTACATCTCAAGGAAACTGAGAAGGCATGAGGAGAACTAAGCGACGCATGATTTGGAGTTGTTATCCATCGTATATTCCTTGAGCTTTTGGATACACTACCTATTTGGATGAAAATTTGAACTAAAGATGGACCACAGTGGACTACATCACTTATTTACACAAAGAAACCTAAACGTGCGACAACAACGTTGGTCAGAATTGCTTAGTGAGTATGATTTCGAGATTAATTACATAAAGGGAACAGTGAACCGAGTGGTATATGCATTGAGTGAGAGACCACACATATTTTCGGTGTTTCTTCTTCAAATGAATCTACGTAAAAAAATTATAGTTGTACAGCACGACGATGACTGGTACAAAGAGGTCAAGGATTTTATCGAACAAAACACAATGATGGTACCAAGATTTGAAGGATTACGATTGACGACGATGGATTATTGAGGTTTAAAAATTGGATTTACGTAGCACCAAACGATGAGTTGAGGAGCTTGATCCTAAGCGAGGCTCATAAAGTAGTATACATGGCTCATCTAGGAGTCACGAAGATGAGGGAAAACCTTAAACCCTTATTCTTCTGGAAGGGAATGAAGGCAGACATAGTCAACTATGTGGCCAACTGTCTAGAATGTCAGTAGGTAAAGGTTGAACATAGACACCCAACAAGATTACTACAACCACACGCTATTCCGAAATCGAAATGGGAGGATATTTCAATGGATTTTATTGTTGGATTTCCACTGACGGAAAGGAGACACTACTCGATTTTTGTAGTAGTATACACTCTGATGAAGAGTGCTCACCTTGTTCCTGTGCGTCTGACGTATCAGGCACCTGACATAGCTAGAGTTTTCAGCAATGAGATTGTGAGGTTGCATGGCGTGCCTAAGAGGATTATATCTGATTGAGGATCGGTGTTTACTGGATTATTTTGGACTAGTTTCCAAGAGGCCTTGGGAACCCAACTTAAATTTAGTACTACGTATCACCCAGAGACTAACGAGCAGACCAAACAAATGAGCCAGACCTTGGAAGACATGTTGCACATGTATGTGACAAACCAACAGAAGCATTGGAAATAATTATTTCCATTGATAGATTTCTCTTATAACAACAATTACCAAAGCACCATTAAGATGGTGCCTTTCCAGTTTCTTTACGGGCGACCGTGTTGGATGTCTTTTAGTTGGGATTAGCTTGAGGACAGAGTTATAGTGAGACTGGAAGAAATCCAAGAAATGGAATATTAAATGCAAACTATAACACAAAATATTAAGGACGCACAGGATCAACATAAGAGTTATGTCAATGCATGTCATTTCGACCATACTTACGATGTGGCGATCGAGTATTCTTGCGGCTAAAACCACATAAGATTTCGATCAAGTTGGGAAAAGGGGATAAACTATCTCCTAGGTTCATGGTAACCTATGACATTGTGGAAAGGAGAGGCCTGTGGCCTATTGACTAGCCTTGCCTTATTCTTGAGGCATATTGCACGATGTATTTCATGTCTCTATTTGAGACATTATGATTAGTGATCCTACAAATGTTTTGACTTGAGCACCTGGCAGGTGTCGTAGGAGGGGGCACTCACAGCTGAGTCGATCAACATCCTGGATCATTGCATTTGGCAGGTGAAGGTCCAGTGGGACAACTATAGTCTGCACTCGGCGACCTGGGAGGACGCATATGATATGCGCCAGCAACTTCCATTTTTGTTGATAGATAGACTTATGATACTGTGATACACATTGTATCGGCACTTATATACTGTGAAACTTCTGGACAAAGTTTAGACCAAGAGGGGGTGTATGTAACATCCCACTCTTACGCGCACTAAGCGAACTTATTCTTTGAGGACACTTGCTTGCGAGTGATCTAAATTATTATACTACTGGGAATTTGATTATGATTATGAGACGTTATGGATTGATGGCATGTTATTTTACTATATTGCCATAGATAGGTGCTATTGACTCAGTTCTCCTGAGTGTGCAGGATTTGGACCTTGAGGATGTTGAGGCATCGACCAAACCCTTGGACTCCGGATCGAGTCAGGGAGTGGACTATTGGGGTTTAATTTTTGTATATATGATATTTGTGCATCTGATTAGATGATATGATTATGGATATATTTTTGACATGATTCGTGATTATTATACATGGGTGACACATCTACGAGGAGGATTATTATGAATTAAATTAATGAACAGTAAATTAAAAAGGATTTTTGGAAAGTAATTGATTTAGAAAATCTATATAAATGAGGAAGGAGGAGGAAGATGGATCTCCTGGGTTTTGCATAATGTTACGTTCCAGAAATCTATACTTGACTGACTTAGCTTGTGGGAGTTGGGATACCCAGCTCGGTGAGGAGTGGTAGATCAACCTTGCAAGGCGAGATGGGAGCTAGTTGATTCTATGGATAGAGTGCATGGCCCATTTGTAGCTTGGGGGGCTAAGGGGGAAGAAGAGTACCCCTAGCGTTGGTTGGGAGGTACCGGTAAAGTCTCATCGGTTGACAAGAGAGAGTTGTACAAAGCGCATGGGACATCAACTCGGAGCAAGCGATTGGGAAACGGTACACTTCCTTTATTTTTACATGGTAGATTGTTAGTATGATTTATGCTTTTAGTTCTGCATGTTTAATTGGGTACGGAAAATGATTGTCTTAGCATTCTAGTTGATGACTGAAATTTTCCCCATAGCCTTTAGCTCGATGTTGATTTCCCATGGCCTTCGATCCCCGCATGTCTTGACCGTCCTATGGTTTATTGATTGTGATGATTGCAGTTTATTTTTGCCTTTGTCCCTAGCTCATAAGTGCACGCTTGAGCAGTCGGCCAGGAGCCTAATCTACGGTCGTCGTTTCGACGTTAATAGACCTATGGATATCAATGCCCTGCTTTTTTGTGTGTGGATGATGAGAGAAGGATGTTACTACCAGTCTTCTACCCCTGTTAATTGTTCTTGTTGACTATGGTCATGGCACTTTCGATGAACGTTTACCCTGTGCCTTGTATATCTTTGTTCCCTACGTTTTACTTTTACACATAAACTTATTTGAGAAGGATTTTAGCCTGCATTTGTTCTCGTGTTGACAATCCTTACCTTTTGGGGGGCTTTGATTTTTCCCATTCTTTTAGTTCATTTGAAAAAGAATTATTATGCATGTCTACGTTTTTGCTTGGGTACCCCAAGCGAATGAAAAACGCTTTATTATCATTGTCTGCATTATTGTTTTGGTATCCCAGGCGAATGAAAAACGCTTTATTATCATTGTCTTCCTTATTGTTTTGGTATCCTAAGAGAATGAAAAATGCTTTATCATCACTGTCTGCGTTATTGTTTTGGTATCCCGGGTGAATAAAAAATGCTTTATTATCACTGTCTGCGTTATTGTTTTGGTATCCCAGGCGAATGAAAAACGCTTTATTATCACTGTCTACGTTTGTTTGGTATCCCTGTCTGTGTTTTTTTTTGGGTACCCCAGGCGAATGAAAAATGATTTCTTTATCCCTGGCTGCAATTTGTTTGGTATGCAGGTGAAATCATAATTGTTCACTTGCATTACAACATTAATCAGACAACGAATTTATTATGGAAGACGTTAAACTCTGCGATTTGCCCCATTCTATTTTTAATTGACAGTTTTCCCCATTCGGTTTTTAATTGACAATTGCCCCATTCTGTTTTTAATTGACATTTTTCCCCATTTTGTTTTTAATTGACAGTTTTCCCCATTCCATTTTTAATTGACTGCCAGTGCATAAATTTGATTAAATACACCTTAAATATTTAGTTGTGTTTTATTTAGATTACCTAGCAAATGATCAATCTACCTACATTCTGAATGACATCATTAACAATGGAATTGACTGAATTGACTGCATTAAATGGCTCTGAAGGATGTTAATTATGACTAGGCTTATGGCAATAAATCTCATTAAAATCATATGGCAGCAAATCCCATTGAATGTATATGGTGTTAATTTCTCATTAAATGTATGGCTCTAATTTCTCATTAAATGCACATGGCTCTAATTTCCCATTGAATGTATATAGCTTTAACGGCATTGTCACTTCCTAACAGATTCTTTTTAAGGTTAATAGACGGTTGTCATTTTGGTACAGTTAGTGTAGATAGGCCACATGTTGTGATGTAACGTGTTAATAAGTATTTCATTATATCTTTCTACATTGATATGGTAAATTTTGTTTTATTATGTCAAATGCTAGTTAGATTACAATTTGGGATTAATTTATAATTGCCCTTTTAGATCGTAAGTAATGATAAAATTGATTTGTATTCAACGCTATTTAGATGGTATTTGTTGATCGGTTAGACTTGATAAAAGGGGTGGGTGGTTCAAAAAGTCATGTATTGGTTGTGTCTTCCCTGGTAGTCGTCCTCTAGTGTTTCATCAACTTGTTGTTGGGGTTTGGGTGTAATTTTCTCTTGGTATTCGGCTCCTAGTGCGTCAGATTTTTCTAGAGTCCTTGGTCCAGATAGAATGTGTGGTGCCATGTTTTTGACGCGGCTATCTCCTGGAGATGACATGATTCCTGATAAGGGGATCATAGCGTGCCCTTAGCGACGAATGAGAACTTGGTCGGAGATGGTGCATTCAATGTGAGTGTTGTCGAGCATTTTATGTTGCTTTTGGCGTCGGGGTGGAACGCCTTCACACGTTGGGTTTGCGCGCCTCGAGGTTCTAGTCTTGTTCGTCTTTGGTCGGGTGTTGGGAGGGCCATGTTGTCCCTTGGCTTGTAGGTGTTTCTTGTTTGCGTCGGGTGGGTAGTCATTCCTCATTTTTTTTCCACGCATGTTTTTCCAGTTTCCCTTGTGCCCGGGGCATGGAGTCATAGTTGTCTTTTGCCTGGACAACGTGCTTGTGTTCGTCATCAGTTGTGTAGTTATTGTTGTCATCATCGTTATTGCCTTTAAAAAAAACTATATCACTTTATGTTTCGCATGTAGTCGTAACGATTGGGGTAGTTACATATCATGTAAATATTAATTTTTTATTTTATTTTTTATTCATGGTAAAAATAAAGTAAATGAAAAGTCAAGGTTTGTGCATGCTAGAGTCAGTAATCAAAACAATTAACAAAGTGGAAAACTAGTTATCTAGGAATTTTATTGTTGAAGAGACAATAGTGGTACTAATTTCCACTCTTTATATATATATATATGATTTAAAAGTATATATTTTAATAAAACTTCATCGTTGAGTAATTCATCCATATTCTAACACTTAAGTGTTTAATGATCATTGCACATTGAAATGAAGATGAAGATGAGGTTCGATACCAATTGTGATCAATTTCAAGGTTCAACACTCATTACTTGGCCTTTGTATCTAAACATACAAATTATCTTTAGTTATCATCTTCTTTTGTGATATGTTGTACCCTTACACAACATTAAATACATCACACAACTCATGCCACATAATCTTACCATCATATTGGTCTATCCATTATTTTAAATGTAAATTGTTGTTGATATGGGAATTAGCATCACACTTGAGGTCCATACTTAAATGTTGCCATAATGGAATTCAACTTGTTATATTTTCCTTCACTCTTGATTTAGCAAAGCACCAAAAAAATTAGTCATGGGTAATGGGTGGAAAATGTAATTACATTGGAAACTTATTAGTAATATTTAAGTGCAATTATGTAGCCCATTCATAATTTTGAAGAGCAAAGAATAGACATCAAGTGAACCCAAAAAACAAAGTCATCTCTCTTTCTTCAAGTTCACATATTCCATCTTTCTAAAGGTATTTGATATGTTTGTTTCTAGTTATTTTGTTGTATTGGTAATGTCATGTGTTTATATGTTATGTGATGACATGGTTAGAACATCGAAGTCTAATATTTGATTAATTTTTTAGGCTTAGGTGTGTTAGTGGTTTTATTTAAGATAAAAAATAAGTAAAAATAAAAACTCTATTAAGCTTTTGATTAATTTTTTAGGCTTAGGTGTGTTAGTGGTTTTATTTAAGATAAAAAAGTAAAAATAAAAACTCTATTAAGCTCCATGAAATTTTCTAACTTCTATTTTTTTTTGTTAAATTTAGAGACATACAAAAAAAGAACTTTTTTGCATCAAGAATTTTGATTCTATTCATTCAACTTGAGATTCCTTTTTTCTATTTTATTCATTCATTTTTTGTAGGTTTGTATCTATTCATTGGAATTGTTACATTTTTTCTAGATTCTAGGAACTCTTTATCTTTGAGACTTCTAGTTTCTTCTTCTTGTTTCTAGCAACATTGATATTAGTGTGACATCTATGCTACATCATTTGCAAAATTAATACTTATAGCAACTTTTTTAATCAATTAATGGGATTTTTAAGAAAGTTATGGAGAATGTAATATTCACATCTATGAATAAGAGATTATATCACATCCACTCTTCAATGTTTTTTGCAATGGTTCAGGAGATAAAGTGAATAGTGACTATCCTCAAATAATAATAACATGCATGGTGGTCTCAATGAATAATAGCCTTTAACTCTATGTTTGAATGGGTCTTAGGAAGCTCCAAATCATAGACATCTTAGACTAAATAATAAGCAATGGATACAATCATGCTAGAGTCACATTTTCCTAGAGGTATATAAAGCAAATAGGTTATCTTCGTGACTATTATAGAATTTTCATAGAATTATCACCCCTCAACAAAGGCCTCAAGGTTTATTACGATATCTTATTTTTTAGTGAGATATACAATGAGCATAACAAATATGCTTAGTAGTTTAAAAGACATTGACTCCCATTATTAAACAAGAATGTGGTATGCTTAAGTTATGAAAACAATATATAGTGCTCTAGAATTATATGTATACATAGAACAAATCATCTTTTATATGTATGTCCACAAAAATGTTTAATCCTGAAATTATGTATGGAGTTTTATATTGTCACTTTTAACACTTTGAATTTTATTTTTAAAAACAATAGTATCTTAGTTTTCACAACTTTATATTTGTATTTTTAATATAAATATCATTAAATTTAAAAATATATATATTATTTATTTGTAATGTACATATCATCCAATTAAAAAAGATATATATAGATAGTGAATCCAATGCATTTTCAAAATTTTCCATAACACCCACTGATAGAATCAATATCTAGACATGTCCTTGTTTTGAGATGCACCAATTTGGAAAAAACACATTTTTTAATATAAAAAGAAATTTATAACAAAACCAAAAAAATCCATTTAGATTGTGAATGCACTTTCAGGATTTTCCAGAAGACCCACCGATAGAATCAAAATATCTGGATATACTAGGTTGCCAAACTAATGTCATAGAAAACTAGTCGATTAGACAAAAAATGTGAATTCAAAAACCTAAATCAATAAATGTTAACAATGGCATAATTCATAAACCTAAATCAAGAAAATTAAGAAATTTTCAGAATGGCATAATGTAAACATAAGAGGAAAGGTAGAAAGCCAGTATTACGATAACATGATGGTAGAAGTGACGGGAAGCTTCAAGAATGAGGGAAAACCAAAGAAGGCCCGAAGGGAGAAGCATGTCCATGTGTTCTTTCATTTTGGTTTCTTAAGAATATACACAAACTAATAGTGATGATCCACCCTGACAAGCAGCCTCATCTCGAACGCCACCCCAAAGATTCACCAGTTGATCTTGTAAATGGTTAGCCAGCTCAGCAACAGGTGGACGATATCATGCAAAAGCATATGAAGGCATTGGGCATGAAGATGCTATGAAGATGCTATGGGCCTAAATGAACCTCTGGATCGGACAATTGGTGACATACTCATATATCTGTGAAAATGTTACATCTAAAAAACCGGTGGAGGAAGAAACGAATATGAACTGTCCATATTATTTACATATGTGAGTTAGAGGAAAAATTCACATATTATTAATAAAGAGTTAGATTCTATCAATTTCCTTTCCTTATGTTTCTTGTTAATAACATTATTAGTGTTCTCATATTTAGTTATGTAGTGTCTGCATAAGGTGTTTTATTCAGTAAGCTACTTCTGTAGTTGTTGTAATGTAATAGTGTCGATCCAATTACATATCTTGTTAGAAAATTACAGAACTAGTTTGGTGCATTAAGTGGTATCAAAGAAAGATTCAACTCTGGTTGAGAATTTGCATAAGTATCATAACTAATTATTTCTTGAGAGTTGGGTTCTAGCTTATCCTTTAGACTAAGGGTAAGTTTAGTTAAAAATTCTTAATAATTATTTTTCTACATTCAAAGCCTACAACATACAAAATTATTGATCACTTAGTTTTTCCTTTTACAGGATTGTATTTGGTCTAAAAATCCATGACTATATTGTCAAACGGTATTCGAGTTCCATAATTAAACTTTCATATCGAACTCTTGAGTATGTATATATATAATTAATCTTCTAAATATTCCTACATATAAAACATGATTATTTGAAACAAAGAATGTGGTGGACTCATAAATGAGTATACCAAGTTCGTTTTGGTACTTCCAGAATTCTTGTAGAATTATCAGAATTATACACACACATATCAATACTTCTATCTTAATTTTATAAATATTTATATACACAGATTGCCTATTTTCTTTGGTTATATAAACCCTTTTTCTCTAGTTCGAGGAATAATAGTATTACAGTCCTAAAATTTTGTTTACATTTATATTCGGGGTTGCTATGTAGTTTCAATCCAAAATATTTTTCTTGAATTTTACTCTATTCTATTCCTCGATTGTTTTGTAAGAAAATATGTGTATAGAATGTTGTTTATGAAAAGTGAGATATCTACTATTACATAGTATTTAATCCAATTCCATTCTGTGTTTCTACCAGCTACTTTGAAATGTAGAATTCCTATAATTGTAACAAAATAAATATATTTAAATTATGTACATCTTATTTGATCTATAAATGTAACATTTTATACTATCAATATGGTATTTAAACAGTAACTCATAATGCATAATATATTCATATAATGATAAGGAATATACGTATATGTCTCAAACAATTCTAGAAATAAATGGAATAACTACATTCCTCCCAATCATATATGCAGGGCAACCAAGATTACTTGTCCTTATCACCCCCAAGCCTAACTATGACTTCATGAGGATGAAATGAGCTCCATGTCTTTGCCAATGTACCTTTGTACAACTAAAAAATCAGTTTCCTAACAAATGTGTGCTCACACAACAAATATCTCTTTCCCCATTAACATACTAAGCAACATACTGCCTCCCACATATGTTGTATTTATATCATTTTCTTTCCTATCATTGATTCATTTCCATCTTGGAAATTAGCATCTTTAGAAATCCCTAATTTTTAGGGGATGCCAATGGCAAAACATCACTTCTAACACTTGTCTAACTATGCTCTGAGTTATCTCCATTATGTTCCCCACTCATGGAGTCATAGTCACCTCTTTTTAACCTAGTTGTTCCATCTATTTCTTGCATTTATTATTAAAAATATATTGTCTCTTACATATTTCTATCCAAAGAGGATAGTTGGCAAGTCAAAATCTTGCACAATAATTTAAATAATAACAATGAATTGTCTCAATAAAGTCAAATATGAATTTCCGTAATTGGAAATGATTAAATAAAATGCTTAATAGTTAGGGATGTCACAGTCGTATACCCTTCGAGTAATGTGGGCCACTGAATACCTCCCAGTTCTTGCAATCCACGATGCATCGTCCAAATTTGTGTTCTTCCATTTGATTAAATATTCGAATTGCTCTCGATTCTTCTATCCAACTCTTTTTTGCCTATATTTATTCAATTTATTCAGCAAGTTTGACTAGCAACTATCCTTCCCATTCTTGCATGGTTCCCTCTTTACAGTCTTCTTCTTCATGAAACTTATACAAGTCAAAAACATTAAATATTGGATAAATGTGAAAGGCCTTTGACAAATCTAACTTGTATGCATTATCATATATTTTTCTCTAAATCTTACAGGGACAATTTTCCTTGTACTTGAGTTTGTTATGTGTTCCTATGGACTCTCCTTCCTCAAATGTGTCATTAAAATATCACTCTCTTTGAAAACCTTCAACTTCTTATCTAAATTTTTTTTTTTCTTATACATAGCATTACTTTTTTGTAACTTCTTTTTTACCTTCTCATGAATGTCATGCATTCTTTCATCAAAATTATCTACATTAGTGATCCTCCTAACCTCAACTTATGGAAATATAATCTAGTCTATAAAATTGTTTGGATACATGCTATACATTAACCGAAATGGACTTTTACCAGTGGATCTATTCACTGAATTGTTGTAAGTGAATTTATCTTGAGCTACACCCTAACCCATTGACCTGGTTTGTCTACAATCAAACACCTCAACAATTTCCTAGACTTAGGTTAACTACCTCTGTTTTACCATCTATATATGGATGATACAATGAACTATATTGTAGTTTCTAACCCATTTATTCCAAATATTACTCCAAAAATGTCCAAGAAATTGAGTCTGAAGTGATATGCAACCTTATGATTCCATGGAAAAAATAACACAACCACATGTGTAACATCATTGGTCTTCTTGGACGGTTTGAAATGTGTCATCTTGGAAAAATCTATCCATCACCACTAGCACTTAATCAAGACCTCTTCTACCATACCCAACCACCATGATGAGCCACGCTACCTCAAAAACGCCCACCTTGTTGAGGAAAATATATGAATTGATCTTACTCAAACATTTTCAAATCTTACTTGGCTAAATCAAGATAGACAGGAATATCACCCTATGTTTATAGCGTTCAAAATTTGTATCTTAATTCACAAGTATTGATTACAAGTGCTTAGGCTGGTTTTCACAAATGAAAGCTTGCTGAAAAGTTCATTATTTATGTAATTTTTTTAATATAACAGATGCTAAAATAAATATAGAGACAAAAGTAAAGACACCAAGTCAATAATCAAAACATATGGGACATGAAGCAATTGTTTATTTCATTCCAATTCATCAAAATAATCATTCTCTTTACAAAATTCCCTGAGGAATTTTTGGACCAAAGTCAAACTTAGATGTCCCCAATAAATCATACAAAAGGACTTCTGACAGAAAGTAAACAACTTAACTTTAAAATCTAGATCAACTTGCCACATATTCTTGCTCACTCGACTCTACACAATAGCCTTTGTTAGTCATGAAATTTAATTCACAAACAGACAAGTCTACACAGACTATCAAAGATAGATCAACGCCTCTGAAAAACAAGTGTCTGGATGATGTAATTCAACCCTGAATCTTGATGTCTACAATAGGACCATGTTATCATAAAAGAGAATTAGGCTTCCAATGAATTAAAGAATGAATGAAAACTGAATTATCTCAACAAAACTCATAGAGCATACCTTAGTATGCTTCTCCTTCTATTGTCCTCTTGTTCCTCATTTTCCTTTTTCCATTAAGCCATTAGAATTAGTTGAAGTAGTTGAACTACTTCTTTACTTAAGTTAACTAAAACTCAACCAACTTTTTAGTTAAGGTGTAAAAGGAATAAAATCATAATAAGGGTTTCTAATAAATAATAACTAGTAGGTGGGACCCTTTGTGACTCCCTTTAGTTCTTTAACAATCATAACACAACTAGTTAATCAAACAAAACATCCCTCCTTGTGACTCCCATCATAACATTCATGTTTGACAATTTATTTCAATGATAATTGAAATTATTTCCAAAAATATATTACCATATATCCAAAAATAGTGTGATGTCCAAAATTTCAGAAGTCAATTGTTCTCAAAATTAATAAATAAAAACTTAAAATCCATATTTGCCACTCTGAGAGGTAATATTTCCTTTGTTATTGTTGTCAAATTTTTATCTCTCTGGATTTTCCTTAGGTTGTGTGGAGCCTTTAGGCCTAATCTCACTAATCACATGAGAGCAAACATCTCTCAAATGGATGTGGGAGGACACGGACTTGGCATAGTCATTTGAGGGTGAGGAAGGGGAAGCAACGGCTTTTCCTTTGTCAGGGGCATGGTGGACCTTGGTATTTAACCTTTTGCTTGCATGGGAAGACTGTATTGTTGAGTAGATAGGGGAAGATTAGGAAATTTGATTAATAGGTGGAGGAGCAGGTAGAGATAAGTTAGGCTAGCCATGATGTTGGGAGACTATCGGGTGGACAATCTCTTGTCATCCATAATTTTTAGGGACGTCGGGTTTGTTAAGAACCAAACATCAATATAGCATATAAAAACCACAACAAAAGTACTCAATGCCTTGAAAAGGAGATAATTTCAGATAATAAGCCTCTTCGAGGGGGCAACCTCCTTTTACCCCACTTAAATGTTCAAGTA
>JZKD02S1902054.1:0-14110 GCA_000966675.3 Picea glauca | reverse complement strand
TTGTGTTATCGATTTAACTGTCACAACAAAAGGAGGCAGTGACTGTATACCAATTCTCATTTACAAATTACATCTTTCCAACAACCTGATCAAACAGAGATGAGACAGATATCAAAGCCACTGTCGAAACCACTTAACCAATTTATGACAGTCAACAAGATACCTGACAAGAGTGCAACTGGTTAGGGTTATCCAAATCATGCTTTGTAACCATGAACACAAGAAATAATCAAGATTCCACTCAGTCCCCAAAACACAATGAGACTGTAGGTTGGACAATCAACATTAGGTAGAAAACCTTTGAAACAAGCACAGTCGAACCACAAGATTTTATAACTCTTAGCTTGTAAAATAGTGTGATAGTTCAACACTAGGTATGGTAGGCAACGATGCAAAGGAGAAAATATTTCTCACTGGACAGAAACCAATACCAAGAATGCACATAGGTATAAACCTCATTTTTTTCTCAATAGCCGGACCAATTTATAACAATGTTGATGGAAATGTAGACCCCCGGTATTACCAACAACCCTAAAGCATACTTCTTAGCATAAGGGCCACCCCATAACCAACTGCGTTGATGCCAATACCACAAAATAATCCCACGTCTAGGTGAAAATCCCACGAACATGACTCTGGAGGATGCATAGTGACCAAAAGGAGTTCAAAACATACACATCAATGCCATAACAACCGAATACAATCGAGTATGGTTACCATTACTTGTGAGGAGGCGGTCGGCAAGGCTAAATAGAGTGAAACCCTCCAACAAAATACCCATAACAACAGTGAGCCATCACAGTTTCCACCACACAGAACAGCCAACGAAATCACAACTTCAACCATCAATTTGTCCATTTGCAAATGAATAACCACACAATCATTCCAAAGAAAACACCCACGCATTTAGATAGTTTCCAATATCAAGAAAACAAAAATCAACACATTACCAAGCCAACGTTCATTTCATACATAGAGAGAATTCATGGATGGGTGAAACGAACCATACCTATAACCAATAGATTTAAAAATGGGAGTTGGTCGAGCAGTTCCTTCCAGAATCCACGCCTGAATCTTGAAGCTTAACCACAACAAAACCAAATGAACAATAACCATGCTAGGGTGATGGCTGAGTGGGAGAAGTATGGAGTGACGTACATTTAGTGCACGTCACTTCCATCTTCCGCCCCATTCAATTTTGTAGTACTTGACAACCAGCCAATACCATACCATTAATCCCATGCCATTAATTCCATGCATCGAAACTTGCACATATTGCTTTCCAATTGCGCCACCCCAATCCATATTAACCATTGCCAAAACCATACCATAACATATATCAAATGTGCCCAATATAACTCAATATAAATTGTATAGCCACTAACTATGCTAGTTAGGACTAACACTAATTCCTTTTTATTTCATTTGCACATAGTATAGCATAGTATAGTATAGTTCCCTTTCTTGGATTTTTTTTTATAAGTCCCTTTCCATTGCTATTTTTTCTTGTTGTTACTAATATGTATCTTGTGCAAGTGTAATAGGTAATGAATCATGGAAACAATATCAAATGTAACAACAGTAAATATAAGCCATTCATAACATGGAATTTATATCTTAGATTAACGGAAACAACACATAAAATGCATTATCCATATGCCATTATGTCGCAAGCAAAACCAATTCTTCCTCATCAATCATGTAGAACCATGTACGTAGAATCGAAACAACAGCATAAGATGTGTGATAAGATTATCTCTGAGCCTCTAGTCTACAAGGGGGTCCCACCTACTAATATTATATATCATTAGCATAGTTTAAATAATAGACTTTAGCAATACTTTGTGGGCGAAATCCTCATTGCGATTTTAATCGTCAACAAACTAGCGACTCCACAGGGAAATATGTTTCCAACATATTAAGAACTCAGAATGTATGGTTTCGCAGACCAGGAACAATGAATCAAGAAGGTATAACCAGAATGATTATGCAACAAGGGGAAGTGAGTAGATTTAATGGAAAATTGACCAGGAATTTGGGAATAACTCATGAAAAATGTTAAGTATGAGGGGGTTTATCCCTGTATGCATAATCATTCAACCACAATTATCTCTTGACTTCAAGGAGAAAAAAAAATTATGGACTTTCTCTTTTAACTTTCAAATGGATGAGGAAATGGAAAGCATAAGCGGGAGATAACCAATTTATTTATAAGACAATTGTGAAAGCAGATAACAAATTCAATTATGCTTTCGGGGGGGACATCGTAACAACTGTGTAAGCTTGATTTTTATTGACTATAATACTTTGTAGGAGTGTTACTGTGGAAAAATTGATCCAACATCTTATTCTTGACCAAAATTAAACTAAAAGATGAAAAGCAATAAAATTCATGACAGAAATGGGACTGCAAAATAAAAAACAACAGAAATAAGATGACAGAATTGTAAAAGCAGTAGAAAGATATTAAAAGGCAAGCAGAATTTAAACTGCGGTAAAAGAAGAATTTGAAAGCAGTGGTGAAAAAGAAGCAAAACTAGAATACTAATATACAGAAAATCGAAACAACGTAAAAAAAATTCAAGTTGGTTCCACGTACTGTTTTAAGTGACAACTATTAGTGTTGTAGGAAAACAATCGCTCTTGTAAGTATTTTAGAATGTAAGAGTTAGTTCCCAAGACAAAAGAGATTGTGAAAGGACCTAGCCATAATTTTTGAAATTTTGAGTGTCTTCCCCGATCAACATGAGTTGAATCCCACAGCAGTACCTTTCCATTGACTTTAAATTTAACAGTTTTGACACTCTTGTTGAAATACTTCTTAATAGTCTGATGTCTCCTTTTTATATTATCCAAGGCAAACATCCTTTGCTCCTCTAAAGCCAGGAGTGCATTTATCCTTTGTGAAACATCAGAAGATTTTAATTCTTAGATTTGTAGCATAAACCTTAAGGACTAAATTTACATCTCATTAGGTAGCATGGATTCTTGATGATAAACAAGTTGTAAAGGAGTGCAATTAGTGTTCACCTTGGTGGTAGTTCGATCTTCCCAAAGGGTGTAAGTGACGAGAGTGTGACATTGATGAGGCTTATCTTTTATGAGCCTTTTGACGATTCTCACTAGATTCTTATTGGTAGACTCGTCCTGCCCATTTCCTTGGGAATAATAATTTGATGAGGTGAAATGTTTAACCCCCAACTTAGCTAAAACTTGGGTCAGCTTAGAAAAAATTAAAGCAGGACCATTGTCTGTAATAATTTCCAATGGAAGACCAAATATGGAAAAGATGTTATTTTCAAGGAAAGAAATCACCTAATCATCCGTCGAGTGCTTAAGTGGGACAACTTCAGCCCACTTCGTAAAATAGTCTGTGGCTGTCAAAATACAAACTTGTCCTACTGAAGATGGAGGATTAATAGGACCAATAAAATCTAATCCCCACTTTGAAAAAGGAAAGTTCAGGAGGACATGTTGTAGTGGCATGGCTGAAAGGCATTCTTTCCCAGCAAATTTTTGGCACTTGTCACAAGATATCCAAAAAACATAAGAGTCAGGAAATATTAAAGGCCAATAACATCATTTTCTAATAATCTTGAAAGCAGTGGGATTAGTTAAAAAATGACCTCCTACATGAATGACAGAATTTGAAGAACCATGAGTTTCTTGCAATAGTTTTTGTGTGTATTCATCGTTTACACAGCAAAGCAACACACCATCAAAAGACATTCAAAACAAGAAGTCTCCCATAATGATGTATCTTGCGGATTCAAGACGGAGTCTTCTTCTTTGATTAGTGTCTAAGTTGTCTGGACATATTTGGTTTTGTAAGTAGTTTCTCTTTATTTTCTACATCACTCTATGAAAATGAACTCTCTAGAGGAGTCAAGCCCCTAGGAATCTTGTTATCTTCTATGGATAAAATTTCCTTGGGCTTATAAGTTTCATTTTAAATGAAAGCACAGATGCTCGCATCGCTAGGGAAGACCTTCCAAGATTCTATATTGTTAGAGATATGTGGACGATATGGAAATTGAAAAGTACAATCAGGTCTATGTGGCAAAAGTTATCTATTAGGAGAGGATGAAAAAATAGCTAACCAATCATCCATTGAGCTCGATTCCCTCTTAACATGAGTAATGTTGAAATATAATAGGTTCAAGATCAGTTCCCAAACAGTTTGGGTGTATCGTTTCATCAACTTGTTGCTAGGAGAGTATGTCTTATGTACAAGGTTCACAACAAGCTTGGAATCCCCAAAAACTGTAAAGTGACCACAACCTAGATTATAGGCGTTCTCAATGCCTAATAATAAATATTTGAATTCAGTGACATTGTTTGTGCAAGAAAACTCCAACCTGTAAGAAACGTTATGAATTTTCCCCATAGGAGAGTACAAGATTATGCCAGCTTTGTTATCTTCACTAGAGAATGAACCATCAAAGTGCATGTGCCACATAACATCATCTAAATTGATTTGTTCCAAGGGAATGTTATCCTCCTCGGTAAATATGGAATACACCCCTAGGTCTTCTTCTCTATAGTTCACATTAGGTTGTGGGACACTCTCTATGTAAGGTGAAATACTTCCCTATCTAAGGACTATACTGTTTTTACCATTCCGAGGAACGGATAAGTGTGTCCCGTAGAGTGACAGGTATCCACCCGTCAAAGCTTTCCATTCTCTTCCCAAGATGATTGAGTAATTTCTTACTTGCATATCAATTGCCTGAATACTAAGGGTTGTTCTTGTCTCAGGGTGTGCGCACAAAACTAAGGTTACATATTGAATCTCACCTATGTTCATTTTTTGTAGACTATTATAAGAGAGCATGCTTCTCGTGTTTTCATTTGTACAATACAAGCCTAGCTCTTCCATAAAAATCTTCTACATTATACTTAGGCCTGAACCTCCATCAATGAGGCAACAATGGGCGATCTTATCCATAATTTTTACAGAAATATAAAAAGGGGGATTTTTTATAGGGTATCTAAAGTTATGTACACCTACTTTATTTACAGATGAATCCTCTTCATTTACCTCTTCAGAGAGGTTGGATACAACGAAATCTTTTCCTTCCATGAATTGTTTTAGATGCCTCTGTTGTTCAAGGATGACAACCATGGTCAAAAGGGTTGGATCTTCTTTGATCTTGGCCAACTGATTCAGAATATTGTATTTGGATGAGGGGAGAGGAGAAGTAGTTCCTTGACTGTTAGGAACCTTAGGAACCTGAATAGTAGCAGCTGGTAAGGATGAGCTCAGGCTAGAATAATTGTGGGGAGGATCATATTTTCCTTTGGGAGCGTATGATTTCTTCCTAGTATTGATGATCATGACATCTTCTGGCTCTGCAAAATCTAGGACAACGATGGTAGTTTCTGGTATTTTACCAATGATCTTATCTCTGACGATCTTCCTTACCTCACATGTGGTTTCCTTGTGGTGTTCCTCGCAAAAGTTACACCAACTTTGAGGCATGATAGATTTAGGCTAAAAAATATTTTCAATTGGATTTCTAAAGGGGGGTGCAGAAGAGGATGAAGCTTCAAAGGTGAGAGGGGAGACATTTCCCTTTCACTCATACGCTATCATACGATTATTCATATCTTGTACTAGTTGTAAGAGGGAGGACATGTCTGTCTATTTAACCGATTCTCCCCGAGGAAGACCTGTTCTTTCGATATGTTCTTCATACTCCAAACAAGTATGCAGAGGATAACTGAGGTTATCAATGGATTTTTCCTTGAGCCTACAATGATAGGGGGAAGGTAATTCATTATAATAATGTATTAAAGTGGATTGGTTATGAGGTCGAATGAGTTCAAAGATTTGATTGTATAACTTGGTGAAACACAAGTTGAAGGATTTGATGGTCTCACCATCTTTATAGGTGATGTTATTGTACTCCCGTAACTGCTCAGCTGGGATTTTAGATTGTCCATAGGTGGATTTGGACCAATAGACTAACTCATTCCAAGTAGAAAGAATCTTAGGGGAAGGTCAAAGAAATCAGTCGCAACCTTTCCTTCCAAGGAATTGACAAATAAGTGCATGCAAGTATCGTTTTCATTGGCTCCTATGTTGTGATGGGCATTAGCAAATGCCACCAAGTGTTAATTTGTAGTGACAGTGTTATTTCCCGAAAACATAGGAAGATGCTTTTTGAATTTAGGAAGTGGACGAGTAGCAGGTGCTAGGTTAAGAGGAGAGGAAACATGTCGTGGTGTGGTTGTAGCGTCTTCTTCAAATTGAAAAATCCCATACTTTTTAGTAACTTTGGTGGGGTTTATGGTAGATTGGATAGGGATATGGTGGCTATATAAGCTACCAATCACTAACGAAGTTGAAGATTGAGAGGAGGAAGCACTTCTAGTGCCACCAGAGCTACCACTAGATGACATCTTATGGATGATACGTAAGGGAGAGAAAGATGAACTGGATGAATCAAACAAGGTTCTCCTTAAATAACTTTGTTGGG
This sequence comes from Picea glauca, assembly GCA_000966675.3. Taxonomy (NCBI): domain Eukaryota; kingdom Viridiplantae; phylum Streptophyta; class Pinopsida; order Pinales; family Pinaceae; genus Picea; species Picea glauca. The sequence goes on along the minus strand of JZKD02S1902054.1, from coordinate 7,628 downwards.
TAGATAACACAATGTTCCTTCTTCCTATTTTGGCAATAGGATTAATTTCAGGTGATAAGCCTCTTCTTCTCCTAGAAACACGAGGATCTAAGGACATGAAAAGAAGTTCAAAGCTGAAGGAAAAAGAAGGTTATATTGATTTCTAGGTTGTCTATGTCTAGCTTCCAAACGTTCTTGGGCACTAATGTCTCTTTCATTTTTTATCCATGAATGATTAAGCTCATCTCGAGTCTTAGAAGTATCTAAAATAGTGTTAAACAAATTCAAAGCAATGTTGGTCTGATCTTGAAGACCGGGCTCAATATTAGGTTGCCTTGCAACAGGTACAGTCATTAAGAAATAAAACAGTCAAAGAATCAATATGAGAAAAATAGATGTATTCGATGATAATCAAGCATAAAAATCAACTAGAGAGATATTGAAGATCTCCCCAGTATGGTCGCCAACTCAATGTTGTGCAAAATATATGAAATGGTCTTACTCAATCATTGTCATATATTTCTTGGATAAATCAAGATAGATGTGAATATCACCCTATGTTTATAGCCATCAAAATTTGTATTCTAATTCACAAGTATTGATTACAAGGGCTTAGCCTGGTTTTTCACAAATGAAATATTGCTGAAAAATTAATTATTTATGTAATTTTCTGACTATAACAGATGTTGAAATAAATATAGAGACAGAAGTAAAGACACCAAGTCAATAATCAAAATTTATGAGACATAAAGAAATCATTTATTTCATTCAAATTCATCAAAATAATCGTTCTCTTTACAAAATTCCCCGAGGAAGTTTTGGACCAAAGTCAAACTTAGATGTCCCTGATGAATCATACAAAAGGACTTCTGACAGAAAGTAAAAAAAATAACTTTAAAATATGGATCAACTTGCCACATATTGCTTCCCATTCGACTCTGCACAATAGCCTTTGTCAGTTATGAAATTTAATTCACAAACAGACAAGTCTACACAGACTATCAAAGATAGATCAACATCTTTGAAAAACAAGTGTCTGAATGATGTAATTCAGCCCTTAACCTTGTTGTCTACAACAATACAATGCTATCATAAAAGATAATTAGGCTTCCAATGAATGAAAACTGAATTATCTCAACAAACTCAAAGAGCAGACCTTAGTATGCCTCTCCTTCTACTCTCCTCTTGTTCCTCCTTTTCCTTTTGCCTTTAATCCATTAGAATTAGTTGAAGTAGTTGAACTACTTTTTTAGTTAAGTTAACTAAAACTCAACCAACTTTTTAGTTAAGGGGGGGAAGTAATAAAATCATAATTTAAGGGTTTTTGATAAATAATAACTAGTAGGTGGGAGCCCTTGTGACTCCCTTTAGTTCTTTAACACTCATAACACAACTAGTTAATCAAACAAAACATCCCTCCTTGTGAATCCCATCATAACCTTCATATTTGACAATTTATTTCAATGATAATTGAAATTATTTCCAAAAATATATTACCATATATCCAAAAATAGTGTGTTGTCCAAAATTTCAGAAGTCAACTATTCTCACAATTAATAAATAAAAACTTAAAATCCATATTTTTCACTTTGCAAGGCAATATTTCCTTTGTTGTGATTGTCACCCTTTGATCTCTCTAAATTTTCCTTAGGCTTTGTGGAGCCTTTAGGCCTAATCTTGTTGATCACATGAGAGCAATCATCTCTCAAATGCATGCGGGAGGACACGGACTTGGCATAGTCATTTGAGGGTGAGGAAGGGGAAACAACAGCTTTTTCTTTGTCAAGGGCATGGTGGGCCTCCCTCTTTAACCTTTTTCTTACATGGGAAGACTATACTTGTGACTGGACAGGGGCATCTTGGGAAATTTGATTAACAAGTGGAGGAGCAGGTAGAGATAATTTAGGCTAGCCATGATGTTGGGAGACTATCGGGTGGAAAATTTCTTGTCATCCTTCGTTTTCATGGACTTTGGTTTCCGGTGAGACATGAGGACGCATTGGGATACCAGGGACAGATGGGGCTTGGAAGGGATGTCTTCCAGGCCTGGGTTGGACCACTCCTTTCCCAATCCAGTTAAAAAATCCATCTTGAAATAGTTGGTCTAACTCTTGTGAGTCTGCATCAAAGTGTTTAGAGAACCTTGGCCTTCTAGGGCCCCTGGCCAATTTCCTCTTCCTTTGTTATCCCAGACATGGCTACCTCTACTGAAAAATCTCATTCATGTATTCATTATTGATTATCAAATAATTTCTTCAACAACCATACATGACAACTCTTTTAAATATGAAATATAAATTGGCTCAACAACATCTCAGACTCATGTAATCCAATCGATGCAAATCGTTTAATAGTTGTCGATGAGAAGGGGGTGAACAAGGGTTATGGGATATGTGAGGGGTTTTATTGAGCGAAAAATGTTAAAATGAGGTGGAAAAGATCATGATTACTTCTCACAACATCAAACAATCAATTGTATTGTAAATCAAAAGAATATATTATTGTAATTCATCCCTAGGATCCTTTAACTGTCATAATACATAATTTATCTTGACTATAATTAAATTTTAGGAATAGGGAATGGATAGTGAATATGGGAAGGCAAGGGGATTATAATGTGCAAAAACTGAAATAATGGTAGGGAAAAGAGCGAGTATTGTTTGTAAAATAAATTAAGTAATCCATAAAAAAAAGTTGTGTATTCAATGCAAACGATCCAACACCAATTAAACAATTACTATGTGTTAAAACTTGTTCATTGTCCCACATTTAAATCTTGAACCTTTTTTATTACCACATTGTATCATCATACTCAGAATCACTATGCCTTTCAACCTTCCTGATAGAAGAATTCTTGTTTCTTTTGATTTACTTCTCTTTTTTATTTAAAACAAATTCCACAAGAACACGCAGTCATATTGTTTCATCTATGTTCAACATACATCTCTATTCTTAATATCAACTAATGCCCATAATTCATAAATCCCCAAATAAAACATAGACACGGGTCTTTCCTGAATTGAACAGACTCTTTTAAAAGATGCTCAATTCCATTCTTTTGACAATAATAACAATGAAATTGCAATGAAACCATACTACAAAATCCATGCTTCATCTCTGATGGTGCAATAAAACAAAACAATGCACGATGTCTGCATAAACCATACATAGTAAACAACCAAGTCTCAGTCATCAATTTTCCAATTTCTAATGATCCCGATTGGGACAAACTAAACACACAGCAACCACCAAATTCTATTGATACCACATTGTAGGAACACACAAACCAACGCATAAGGAAAAGATGCATCCATGTGACTGTACATTACCGTTTACTCCCAATCAACCAATTTAATAAAAAAAAATGAGTTGTGTTATCGACTTAACTGTCACAACAAAAGGAGGCAACGACTGTATACTAATTCTCATTTACAAATTACAACATTCCAACAACCCGATCAAACAGAGATGAGACAAATATCTAAGCCACTATTGAAACCACTTAACCAATTTATGACAGTCAACAAGATACCCGACAAGAGTGCGACTGGTTAGGGTTATCCAAATCGGGCTATGTAACCATCAAAACCAGAAATATTCGAGATTTTGCTCGATCACCAACAAACAGTGAGATTGTAGGTCGGATAATCAACATTAGGTAGAAAACCTTCGAAACAAGCACGGTGGAACCAAAAGCTTTTATAACTGTTAGCTTGTAAAATAGGGCTATAGTTCAACACTAGGTAGGGTAGGAAATGATGTAGAGGAGCAAAGATTTCTCATTGAACAGTAACCTATACCAAGAACGTGCAGAGGCATAACCAAAGCGTTTTTCCCAATAGCCGAACCAATTTATAACAATGTTGATGGAAATGCATACCCTTGTTATTACCAACAACCCTAAAGCATACTTCTTCGCATAAGGGCCACCCCATAACCAATTGTGTTAATGAAAATACCACAAAATAAGCCCACGTCTAGGTGAAAAACCCACGAACATGGCTATGGAGGATACACAGTGACTAAAAGGTGTTAGAAACATACACAACAATGCCATAACAACCGAATACATCCGGGTATGGTTACCATTACTTGTGAGGAGGTGGACAACAAGGCTAAACATAGCGAAACCCTCCAACAAAATACCTATAACAATAGTGATCCATCACAGTTTCCACCACACAGAATAGCCAACGAAATCACAACTTCAACCATCAATTTTTCCATTTGCAAATGAATAACCACACAGTCATTCCAAAGAAAACACCCACGCGTTTACACAGTTGCCAATATCAAGAAAACACAAACCAACACATTACCGAGCCAACATTCACTTCATACAGAGAGTGAATTCATTGATGGACGAAAAGAACCATACTTGTAACCAAGGGCTTTAAAAATGTGAGTTGTTCGAGCAGTTCCTTCCACGCATGAATCTCGGAGCTTAACCACAACAAAACCAAATGAACAATAACCATGTTAAGGTGACGACCTAGTGGGAGAAGTATGGAGTGACGTGCATTTAATGCATGTTGCTTCCATCTTCCATCCCATTCAATTTCCTAATACACGAAAGCTAGCCAAAACCATACCATTAATCCCACTCCATTAATTCCATGCATTGAAACTTGCACATATTGCTTTCCAATTGTGCCACCCCAATCCATATTAACCATTGCCAAAACCATAACATATATCAAATGCGCCCAATATAACTCAATATAAATTGTATAGCCACTAACTATGCTAGTTAGGACTAACACTAATTCCTTTTTATTTCATTTGCACATATTATAGCATACTATAGTATAGTTCCCTTTCTTGGATTTTTTTTTTATAAGTCCCTTTCCATTGCTCTTTTTTCTTGTTGTTACTAACATGTGCCTTGTGCAGGTGTAGCAGGTAATGAATCATGGCAGCAATATCAAATGTAACAACAGTAAATATAAGCCATTCATAACATGGAATTTAGAGCTTAGAATAACAGAATCAACACATATAACACATTATCCATCTCCCATTATGTCGCAAACAAAACCAATACTTACTCATCAATCGTGTATAACCTTGTAAGAAGCATTGAAACAACAACGTAAGATGTGTGATAAGACTATCTCTAAGCCTGTAGTCTACAAGGGGGTCCCACCTACTAGTATTATATATCATTATCATAGTTTAAATAATAGGCTTTAGCAATACTTTGTGGGTGAAATCCTCGTTGCAATTTTAATCGTCAACACACCTCAAGGACGCTTTGAACACCACTGTGTCACATACTTGATCCAACAAATATCAAAATTATTTGCCCATATATTGATCTGAAACATACCCATTATCTAGGTACTTCAAAATTCACCCTTTTGGACTGATTACAAATTTTGTTCCATTCTTTAATTAATCAAGAACTTCAATCCAAAGCATGAAATCAACCAAAACATGCTAAACTGTAAAATAATGTTTAACAACATGCCATGCACAACATTAATAGAAAACAGACACATTATAAACACATCATATCTCAGAGATAATAATGATAGACAACGGAATATAAATGTATAGAAAACACAGAGATCACTTATCATTAATTAAACCATTCACCAAATAGTTGGAGACCAAGGACGTTCCTACCAACAATAGACATTGTTGTTCCAAATCTCAATAACAGGTCACCCCTGATCTAGGTCTATGAATCCACGAGGAAAAATCTTAAGCCAACACTATACACAATAATTATCTAACAGGATCTCATGTTTTCCCAACCTCACAACAATCCTAATTTCCATCTTTTTTCTCCTTCAACCTGCACAACCCAAAGAAATGAACCCTTTTTCTTCCATGCAGTCCCTCGGGTTGTTTCAATTTATTTTCAAGGCTCTAGTGTTGCTATTCAGGAGCATAAATCCTGTAGACTCCAATGATTCTCAGTTGTGTACAGTTCTCTCAAGCCTTCCATCAATCTCATGCACACAGGAATCCATTCCCTCCTGGAATAATCAATAATTCCTTACAACCACCCAAAAATATAATAAAATGACTTATCCCCTTTATCCCCCTCTCTCATGGAATCATAGCCCTCTATCTCTTGTCCTTTTCCACCTTGCAGCCAACGATGTATTTTATTAATATATTTGAAGTATTACATTTCCTAGGAACTCCGCCCCCTTTTCAACTTTATCGATTCACCAGCCTAACCCACACTTACATAATACACTCTAGTTCATAGGGATTAAAACTTGGGGCGTTACACCTCTCTGTGACTTAGGAAATTCAAAAGTAAAATCCATTCTTATGTCTTCCCATGTGTTTTTAGGGATAGGTAAAGGAGTATCTAACTCAATGTTCTTTCTTCTCCCTTAGCCAATTAACAAATTCAACAACACTCAACAAATATATATTAATATTTCCATTGATACTCGGCCAATAATACGTTTCATACACTAATGCCTTGGTTTTTTCCATGCCAAAAGACCCCCTAAGCCACCACTATGCATCTCTCAAATGAGGTTTAGTTTCAAAGAACTCTGTTGAATACACTATTTCTAATGCTTGAACAAGAATCCCTCTTGAATGTGGAAATCTAAATATGGTGTTGTATTTGTACTCCATGGTTCTTTGCATGCCTTCCATTCCTTTAGAAAATCTTTGAATTCTACATAGAACGCCTTCATGTTGTCCAAAATAACAACTTAAACATCCATGGTATTTAACACTATCACCCTATGGATTAATGCGTCAGCAACCTTATTAGATTTCCCAGACCTATGTTTTAAACAGATGAGTAACTCTGTAAAAAATCCACGCATTTCAAATGCTTCTTATTCAACTTACCTTCAATTGACTATTCATGTACTACGATGCCTTATGGTTTGTAAAAAACACATATTCCTTCAGTAGAAAATAATGTCTCCATTTCTTCAAGGCTTGAACAATGGCATATAATTTCTAGTCATAAACATAGTACTTTCTTTTAGCGTCATTCAACTTCACTAAAGAAGGATATTGGTTTACCATATGGACTTAAGACTACTCCAATCGATGAACCACTTGCATCGCAATCTACTTGAAATACCTTCCTAAAATCAGGAGGTGCTAACATTGGCTTCTCAGTTACCTTCTTTTTCAATCTTTCAAAGGAATTTGTTTTTGTCGTTGTCCACCATAATCTCCCTTTTTCATACTCTCAATGTTTGGTACAAAAATCTCACTAATGTTTCTGTTATAATTTTGGTAAAAACTCGTCAAACCATGAAAACTCCTTACATCAAACGTACATGTAGACATTGGTCAACATGCAATGGCTTTCACTTTTTCAATATCCGTTTTGAAACTCTCCTTGGAAATTGTAAAATCTAAGTAAACCAACTCATCTTGCAAAAAAGAACATTTTTTCAAGTTAATTTGCAGCTTCTTTTCTTTCATCCTTTCCAACACTTGCTTCACATGCCCTAAGTGTTATTCCTTGGAATTTCTAAAACTTAATATGTTATCAAGATACATGATGACAAACTTTCCCAGAAATGGTTTCAAAACCTCTTTTATCGATCTCATAAAATTACTAGGTGTATTGGTTAATTCAAATGGCATAACCAACCATTCAAACAATCCATCCTTCATATTTAACATTGTCTTCCACTTATCTCCTACCCTTA
>JZKD02S1902043.1:12811-25203 GCA_000966675.3 Picea glauca | reverse complement strand
TATATATATATATATATTGGATGCATTCATAGATGATACATTGATGATACACTACTGAACATTGTTGTTAAAGTGAAAGAATATATATTGTGGTTAAAAGTGTTATAAAGTGCTCATACTGATTCACCCCCCCCCCCTAGTATTCAAAAAATTTCACACCCTGGAAGAGAAGACAAAATCCCACTATTGGAGTTGAGAAAATGTCGTATGTGAAAACAGAGACCATTGGGTGTTCCCCATGTTGACTAATTTCATGCATAATAGTGTATGATAATGCACCAGTGGATGCACTAATCATGGCCATTATGGTTCCAATCATGGTGTTTCTACCATAGTACCTAATAATAAGGCCTTTGATTGTACTATGAGCATAGAATCAATGAAACTAAATAGGGTCTCTTTGTTCTTTTAAAGAGGTTGTGAACACGAGTTGTACCAACTCCAACAAGCGCTTCAACAATCTCAGACCCAAAAGGTTCCATACTAACTTCTATTGTTGTTGTACTGATGGGATATTGTATCATTTTTTTAGCTTAACACTACTGCCGCATTAGGAAAATCACATGTAATGTGAAGAGGCTTATTACAGGCAATCTCTTGAAATATTGTAGGCTTTCTTTCTTTCAGAAGATACTAGAGGATTGTCTTGATTAGCCTTGCAAGAAACAATAAGTTTAGTTGATCTTCCATCTTGATATAGACTTTGTAGAAAGATGCTTGTAGTAATTGAATTATGTGTATCATTATATTCAAATCCAATTGATGATAGATGCAACAATGGGCCAAAGATTCAAGGAATTTTAAAGAGAAATTGGAATTATAGAATCATCCACAATCTCTTGAAAACCTTTTATATGTTTTATGAGTTAACCATAAACCACCTTTACTTTATTTTGACATGTTGATATATGCACACTTGGATGTATTGGGGTTGTCATGCCTCAAATCCCTTATCGACTTTGGAAGAAAATTGACCTATTCCCTTCGAAATGCTAAAAGAAAACTATCGTGTACATCATAAAAGAAATATATATTCAATTGAAAAGAGGCATGGCAACTTCATTGTCGAATTTTCATTACATTATGCAAATGATCGAGTAAATGTTTGACAATATGAACCACCTCCCAATGCTCAAATCCAATGGCTATCAAGGAGACGTCAATTAATTTAATTTGAATCCTTGTTTCAGACCCTTGGAACCTCTAACAAAATCAAGACACCAACCATCAAAACCAATATCAGTCCATACCTAGTTTATCCACTCGTTGATGTATCTTCATACAAAATCATGAGAGTAATCAATATTTTTTGATGCGTGGAAGATGTCACCACTTGAAATATTACATGCAGTCTTGAAAATTTTGGGATTGTGTCTCCTTGTGAGGCACTAAAGAACTGTACACTAGGTGCCTTCTACCATTTCTTGTGTCTTTGTCCATCTCTACAACCCTCTGAATTCATGAAACCTATAAATACATGTACTTTATCTGAAACCATTTCAGGAAAACATGTCCCTTATCATTTCTTTCTTTGTTACGAAACCGTGATTATTCACAATTGAAACAAATTGTTTATAGAAATTGAAAACCAAAACTGCTCAGCAAACTGAAAACTGAAATTTAATGCTCGAGTGCAAGCTTATTTTTGTATATTCAAATCCTACAGTAATCATCTCAACTCATTTTCTTAGGTGTAATCAGACTTCCAGTGAAAGCATGCAAGCATCAATTTGTTTGAATAAACCTCTTGCATGTACTTTTTCAAGAATAAGAATACCAAAGGTAAATACTATAATAGAGAATAGTTATGCAATTCATACCTACAGTTTAGTGAATCTGATTTCATAAATGAAAACATAATAGGTATCTTATTCAATCTTGACTCCATCGAAATTGAAAAAGATCCTTTAAGACATAGAATAAAATTTCCTAATCAACAATGAATCTTTTTTCTTAGTCTAAATGGCTCAACTGCCTTTCTAATATCTCTTCTTTTTTGATGAAGTGATGATATTCCACTTGTGCTTCCAATGAAATGAAGGAAGAAAATGGTATGTTGAATTCATCTTTATAAAATCCAAATGATTCTTGCCTCAGATCAACAAGCTCATTATCTATAGGTGTTACTGAATAAATCGGTAGGTGTGGACACTAACTGATCTCCCTAGATCCACCTGGATCTAGAACAAAACATGACAGGACATGACTCTTTCTCTAAGTTGCAGTCATCGAATATACTACCGAGAAGGAATGAATGACATACCTTTATATCGCTTCCTTAGGTCTCTGTTGTTCCTACTTTGCTCTGGTTCTCTTGTGAAATCAGGTCCAAGACAACACAAACCAACCAAAGTGAATATACCAAAGTATATTCAATGTCAATCTATCCATATGATCAATGAGTTATGCAACAAAATAAGAGTGTTTTTATGGGAAAGGGACATGCCACTGTATTATATTAAATGAAAGTAGAAGATAAAACCAGATCGCCTTGATGTCTCAAGCTTCCTTTCAATGATCCTTGGTTCCAAAACACACACTTTCTATACACTTGCATGAATAAGATCTAGTACAACGTGATGGACAAATAGAGCCTTCAAGCTTCAATCCAAACAGAGTTCTTCATACAATTCTTTAATCAATTCTTCATTCAATCTTGCTTAACCTCTTCCTTGAGAAACCGTTCATTATATAGGAGAAGGAGAGATGGTTAAAAGGATAAGGATGATCACACTAAATCTGATAAGTCAGTAGGATTCCAACCATGCGAATGCCAATTCATTTTCTAGAAGATTCCCTTCTAGAACCTTTGTAACCTCTTCTCTTTTCCAAGCTTTGAAACAAGTTCACACCCTACCTATAGAGCAGACTGCGAACAGTTCACACTCCAAGTATAGGGTTGCCTGCGAGAATGAAGGATTTTCTCACCCTGTAACACATGCAACCTACAAACTCATCTTTAAAATATGCTTTTTAGAAGAAGACAACAACCACTTTTCTCAGGAAAAAGGTCTTCATGAGAGTCTGGACACATAACTTGTAGAGACATCACTAGAGTGACCAAAATAATGTGTAACAATAGGAACAAGTGGTAACAATACATTTACTTGAGACTTCTCATCAAAATATTCATATTCGACATACACTGGCTCACTGATAAAGATTGTTGAACATGTTGATTTGACAGTTTGATGATCATCATTAACTTTATATTCATCATACCTGGGTTGATTTCTAGGAGTTTCTGAAGATGCTAGCTAAAACATTTTCGCTCCCTCTTTGTCTTTGTCAATAATTTTTTTTTGTATTTTATCATTATGGATAAACTATTGAAGTTCAAGCTCTTTATTACCAAATTTATGCTTATCCTCAATACTAACATCTTGAATGATTTTTTTTTGACAAGGATTATAAAATTCAATTTCATTATGATCTCCTTCATACATATCATAGACTGGTGTATAACTATCATTACCATATTCAAACAATGCTTACATGTGTTTCTCATAAACAAGTTGGTATTCACAAGGATTCAAGACAAAATATTCTTTAGCAAAGACATGACTAAACTCTCCTTGAATACTCAAGAAATTATGAGGACTATTGGGAGTTTCTTGAAAATTCTTAGAGATATCTTCTTCATACAAAATTTCTTGAAACTTATTGTTTAAAGAACCATGTAATTCAAATTGCTCACAACAATATTTCAAAATAAGCTTGGCGGGATAAAACCTTTTGTAATAAGAATGAAACATTGTATGAAAATCCTTCAGTGAATTAATGATAATATTAGGTAAAGATATGTACCATTGTTGAGCATCTCCATCCAAAGAGATCATAAACATTTTCATGAGAACGTATTAAATACCCAGTTGATGCATGCATTCATGAAAATATACCAAATGTTGTGCAGGACAATCATCATCATCTTCTATGAATCTTGGAAGACAATCTTCCTAGTCTTCTATGTTAGGCATAAGGTTTGGAAAACCAGGTATAGCTGAGAAATAAAAATGAGCATAATTGTAATGTACCCAACCGCCCATAGGCTGGGCTATGCTAATTTCGAGTCCCCTTCTGGAGCTAATTCGACTTCTAATACATTCTTGATTAATAAAGATGCATGAAATGTTCACATGAACAAATCAAGATTCTATTACAACATAAAATAAATGAACCATATGTCATGCACATCAATAACCAACAAGCATAAACATTCTAAATATTGAATTCAATGATAAATAAATACACAACGAATAAATCATACACAGGTAAATAACCATAATAGAGAGCACTCATATTTTTTGAAAACAAGACACCAACTGGCTACAGACCAAGGACACTCCACCCCACGGTCGACATTGGTGATCCAAGTCTCAGTAGCAATGTCACCCCCGAGCTAGGAATATGAATCCACAAGGACAGTTCTAGAGTGTCACTTGGCTTCCCAAATGAGTCAACACTCAATCTCTCACATGATTCCCAACACCCACAACAATCCAAGTACCCAAATATCTTCTACCCATCCCGCGGAACCCAAAATAATGGACCCCCCTTTTCTTTTCCACACAGTCCCTCAAGATGTCCATATCCTTCCAGTGCTTCAGTGCAACTGGTCCAGAATCTCCATGCTGGGACTCTCAAGACTCGTAACTGTGAGAAATACTAGTCACAGACAAAATCATCTTAGACATGCAGGTCTTGATTCATGGATGGATTACACCAACAGTCCCCACAACCAACAATACCATGGATGCTTTTGAACATTTCATTTTCCTTTCCCAATCCAAGACACCAATGAGGAAAGATGAGTGGGTGGTAGAATGAATGGAGTGAAATCCCGATGAAGGGTGTGAACAAAGAGCAATTGAGTGAATGGGTGCATGAGTGAATGAGTGAAGCAACCAACATAATAACAAGAATGAGAGTGAGAGTGAGAACCCCCCAAACAAAGCAAGGACGGGTTTATGTAATTCTTGGAATTAAGGAACCACTTGCCCCCCCCAAGAATCTCATGTAACTGTTATTCTCCATTAAGACAATAATGGGTAAATAAATGATCAAATAAGTACTTATCCCCTCAAGTCCCCTCTCTTGTGGAATCATAGCCCCCTATAACTCTTTTCCTTGTTCGTCTAGTAGCCAACGATGTGTTTTATATTGATAATGATATGAACATTACATTTCCTAGTCACACTAGCCTCTTAATAATTTTTTAGACACTCTGGCCTTTCATAACTTAAAAAAATAAATTATTTAATATAGGGCTCAAAACCCGAGGTGTTACATCCCCCCCCCCTATTTTGGCACTGTTCTCAGTGCATATACAAAACAAAGATCAAAATCTCAAAATTTATTCAAAAAATTGTGGGTAATCTTCCCGCATGTCATCTTCATGCTCCCGGATAGCATCTTTAGGACCGTAGTAGGTCCACTAGACTTTTACCAACTCTATAACTCGATTCTGGAGCATTTTTACTTTTCTTTCCTATATTTGCGTTGGCTAGACCTGAAAGTCTCCCTTTGTCTCTACCTGAATCAGATGTCAATTAATAACATGGTTAGGATCATATATATATATTTTTAGCAAAGAGACATGGAACACATTATACATATTCATGGAAGAAGACAATGAAAGCATGTATGCAACTAACTCTATTATGTCCAATATCTCAAATGGACCACAGAATATGGATTCCATCTTTGCACAACTACCCAACTTCAAATAATTTTTCTTGGGCTTCACTTTTAAAATCACATGCTCTGCCACTTTAAATTCTCTAGTTGTCCTATTTTTATTTGCATAAACGTTTTGTCTATCTTGAGATGCCTTTAAGTTTTTCTTAATCCTAACCATATGGTCTTCCATATCCTTGATCAATTCTGGCCCAAGTACCACTCTATCTACTGGGTTGTCCCAACTCACTGGAGTATTGCATTTCCTTCCATACAATGCTTCAAATGGGTTCATTTTCAATGAAGCTTGATACCCATTATTATAGGCAAACTCAACCAAGTGCAAGTACTCTTCCCACTTAGATGGCTTATCCATCACATACATTCTCAACATGTCTTCAATTACTCGGTTGAATCTCTATGTATTCCCATATGACTATGGATGGTATGTTGTTCTAAAGTTCATATTTGTACCAAATCCTTTAAATAATCCCCTCCAGAAATTTGAAGTAAACTTTGTGTCTTTTTCCGAGAAAATTGTCCTAGGTATCCCATGCAACCTAGCAATCTCTTTCATGCAAATTTATGCAATATTAGCTGTTGTATGATTTTTTTTTATAGGGACAAAATGAGCACCCTTTTTCAATCTATCAACCACTACCATGATCAAATCATGTTGTCTTGTTGTCCTAGGCAATTTTGTTATAAAGTCAATGGTTACCACTTCCCATTTCTTCTCTGGAATTGGTAAAGGTTGTAGTAACCTCGCTGGTTTACTATGCTCAGCCTTCACTCTCTGACATTCCATACATCTGGCGATGTAATCAACATCCTTTTTCATTCCCAATCAGAAGAATTGGCTTTTCACTGCTATGATTATTTTCTGGTAACCGGGATGTCGAGCATATGGAACATTATGCATTTCTTTTAATACCAAATTCCTGAGTTCTCTGGAACTAAGAACATAAATTCTATTTTTATGCATAAGTAATCCATCTTCCTTCATCTCATACTCTTTCATTTTCTTTGTACATCCTCTTTCTATAAGCTTTCCTTTACCTATAGGTAATGTTGATATGTAACAACAACATCTAAAATTATGCTCTTCAAGTCTGACTGATGCATACTAATAGTTGTAGCATGCATGAGATGTATTCTTCTACTAAGTGCATTAGCAAATTTATTTTCCTTTCCTTTGATATGCTTGATGTAAAAGTCATATTCACTTAAAAATTCCATCCATCTTGTTTGCCTGTCATTCAAAGTTGGTTGTTCAAAAAGATACTTCAGACCATTGTGTTTTTTTCTTAATTCAAATCTTTTTCACAAATGATAATGCATCCACATCTTCAATGCGTAAACAATGGCAACAAGTTCCAAGTCATATATGGCAAAGTTTGTCTCATGTTATTTAAGCTTTATTGAATCATAACCAATGACATGTCCATTTTGAGTGAGGACTCCACCAATCCCTTCCTTACATGCATCTGTACATACCACAAAACTTTCATTTGGGTCAACAATATTTAGGATAGGCACACTAGTAAGTAATTCCTTCAACAAATTAAAGTTCTCTTCACACTCAGATGTCCACTTGAATTTAATTCCCTTCTTTTGCAAAGAAGTGATGGGATGAGAAATATTAGAGAAACTTGCTCTAAAACTTCTGTAGTAACCGACTAACCCCATAAAATATCTCACTTCTGAAACATTCTTGGGTGCTGGAAAACTTCTAATGGCTTCAATCTTCTCTGGATCTATTGCAATACTCTATTATGAAATAATGTGCCCCAAGTAATGGATCTGCTCTCAATAAAAAAAAAAAACACTTACTGATCTTGGCATACAATTGGTGTTCCCTCAACACTTCCAATACCAATATTAGGTGATTTTCATGCTCTTCCTCTGACTTAGAATAGACAAGTATGTCATCTAGGAATACTATGACAAACTTATCAAAATAATTTCTGAATATTCAATTCATTAAGAAGATAAATACAACTGGTGCATTGAACAATCCAAATGGCACCACTACAAATTCATAATTCCCATACCTAGTTCTAAAGGTTGTATTATGGATGTCTTCTTCCTTGATTCTTACATGATGGTACCCTGATCTCAAGTCTATCTTTTCCCCTCTTAGTTGATCAAAGAGGACGTTAATTCTGGGTAGTGGGTACTTGTTCTTCATAGTGGATTTATTCAGCTGTCTAAAATCAAGACACAACCTCAAAGTTCCATCTTTATTTTTGAAAAAAAGTACTAGTGCTCCCCAAGGTGAAACACTTGGACATGTGTATCCTTTCTTCAACAATTCTTCCAACTGCATTTGTAATTCTTTTAATTCTGGTGTACTCATTTTGTAAGGTATTTTTGACATTGGGGCATCTCCTGGCACTAAATCAATAAAGAAATCTATCTCCATTTTGTTAGAATATAATGGATGTGCTTGTTTTACCATTGAAAATATCACTATTTTCACCCAACCATAGGCTGAAGCCACCCTCCTAGCACCTTAAACTTGACAGAGAATCATTCTGGAAGCAAATCCTAGGCTAGATAGCCAAACAAAGGGTAGCTCACCTTTCCCAGAGGATAGCGCACCAAACAAGAGTTGATCAGATAGTCCAAACCATAACCAAAAGATAGTCCAAGCCAAAACCAAAATCTTCTAGCTGCAGTAGCTTCAACGACAGGTCTCCTCCAAACTTGCACACAAACTGGGCAACTGTAGTGCGCACAAGTGTTGCTCTGCAATTCTGAGAAATGCCTGCCAGAATGAAGACCGGCCTCCTGTATTTATACTAATTTTGGCTAACTGTCTGGGTCGAATTCTTATTCTAGATACCTATTTACTCATTATATATTATTTCTTCTAGCCGAATTCTTCTTTTGGAGGCTAATAACCTAATACAAATTATCCTCTTGAGTCGACTTGTCTTCTAGGGTTGTTAGGAAACTCATTAGGGTTTCTTCTTGCTTTCTGGAATATTCTATTCTCGTTATGTTTACATGTGGAGGTAAATACCTCCCGTAGATACCATAATATCAACACTCCCTCCTAGCTAGGGAGGTATTGAAGGTAATGGTCCTAAGCACAAACATACCATTTACCTGGTAGCATCAACATAGTCGTATGGAATATCAATGTCATCAACTGCATGATCTCTTGAAACCATACTCCATCTGAGTAATCAAACATGATGCTAGATAAGTCCCTCACTCCATAGAGTGACACAAGAACCATTATTCTAATTTTGACATATGTCCTAGAAGAATAAATGTCCTGGACCATTTTCTGTCTAGGAAATCTCTTTCCATTGATCATCCATCTAGCTGATAATCATTTCCAACACTGCTGATAGTCTTCAAGACAATCATAACAATATAATTCAATAGAACACAATTGTGTCTATCCATAGTAGTACACAATCACAATCTAGTGGTACACTACCACACCAAGTAGCACACATGTACTTGATCAGTGATGTATAGTCACAAGCAGTGGAATACATCCACCACAGTAGTATACATCTATTGTCTAGAGACATACAATCTTCATAACAATCATCTGATATCACCCTGCACAAAAACAATGTTATGATATAAACTGAATCGTTTGGGCCATTCTTCCACTCACATTTGTGAGATCTTGGAAGAGCATCTGCCCTCAGAAGGTCAAACGTCAATGATGAGCTATTTGGACTATTCTTCTCAAGAAAGGAAGAATAATTGTCCTGATTTATGAGCCTGGACCATTCCCCACCCTGGGCCATTCCTCCAACACTAGACAAAGTGTACCTTGGAGAGAATGAGTCTACCCTAAGAAATGTATGTCCTTGATTGCTGAACCTGGATCATTCCCCACCCTGGGCCATTCCTCCAGGACTAAACAAAGTGCAACCTGGAGAGAATGAATCTTCCCTAAGGAATGAATGTCTAGACCATTTCCTAAGGAAATGACTATCGTGCACCAACCTCCAAAATAGACCATTCCCCATGTTAACCACAATGGGAAATTGTTGTCTGACGAGGTGGGCCAGTCTTCTTGAGTAATCCTCAAGAAGAGATACTACCCTAGACCATTCCCCATGTTAACCACAATGGAAAATCGCTATTTATGGTACATCAACAATCCATCGAACCATTTTCATTACGAAAATGACCGTTCGATCTGGACCATTTTCTGAAATGGAAAATGCTTGTCCGTTAGAAATCTCAAACCACTTTCCAAACTGGAAAGGAACTGCTCATCCTGGACCATTTTTGAACTAAAAAGTGACTGTCCATCAATCAATAACACATCATTTCTCCCTCCCAACCTAGGATTCATATCCTCCTTTTTCAATAAGGAAGTCATCTCCACGAGCTCCAACTTGAGTACGCAACTCTTTCATCTTCGACAAAAGCTTTACCAAAATGTCTGCTTATCTGCTCATCTATGGAGATATGTATTGGAGAACCACTTTCTCCTTTCTGGACTTCATCACAGATAATGTAATGATTGATATCAAATGTACTTCAGTCTAGAACACTGGTTTTCTTTGAAGGCTTCATGTAGCTCTGATCAATAAAGTATATCATTGTTGGATTCCTCTTTAGTTCTTGCTAGCTCACAACATCATGGAAAGGGTCAAACTGGAACATATCCATGTGGCACTTCTTATGTCATCACGAAATCTTTGTCATGGATTGGAAATCCATCATCTTGATCTTCTGAGTAATCATTTTGATACAATATCTCTTTTATAGAAAATCTTCACCACGCTTCTGCTATGCATTGGAGGTTCTCCACCAAGTTGTCTTCTTCCATCTTCATACAAGGGTCTATTTCTGGTGTGCCTCAAAACCTTGAGGTTTCTCTTCATATGCTCTTTGTTCAATTGCTCTGGAGAACGGTCTTTGCATTCATCTAATGTAGAACTCTAACCCATGGGTATTGTGGATGATATAATGACTCATGTAGAGGTATGTCTGGTTTACTGGAACAAATAATCATCATAGTCTTCTCCCTCCATCTGGGAGAACCTCTAGTTCTAGATCTTGCAATTGTTGCATTCATATACACTATTCTTCATCACAACTTTTAGTTCCTTTTCTTGATTGCTTTTAGTGAGTTCATATCAGGCTAGTAATCTTGTGATTCTCCTAACAATGACTGGTTGTTTTGGCTTCTCTTTCTTTCTTGGAATCTTCATGTTCTTCCTCATGTTTTTATTTTGCTCTTGGGTCCATGGAGTTTCTTATATATTCCATGCCCTAAATATTCCACTTATTCCTTTCATCATAGGATCATGGATGTGGGTGGACAACTAGGGATACTTTAAGGCTTCTCTTCGAAGAAGACTTCTTCTAAGGTCAAACTGAACATGTACTGCCTTTCATGGATGCTACCATGGATACATACTTCATCATCTTCAATGGATCATAGGATTAGCTCCCTCCTAATCCTTGCTTCATGTATGAGTGCATGTTTTTCTTTTGGAAATATATAATCGACTCCCTCCATCTAACAGAGTCCACACTTCCATCTGCATCCTTATTGTCTTCTGCAAAGTGTCATAAGTCTTTCTCCAATTTCCTCTTGATCGTTGACTTCTTTATGTCTTTGCTTCTTCTAAGTTTCTTCAAGATTGATTCTGATTTCAGCTTAACTTGTAATAACTTCCACATGATTTGTTTTAGGTATTTCATCATTTCATGTGTATTATCTGACTTGTATATGATAGCACTCCTTATCTTTTTTTTTCTTCCATAGGTATAGTTCTTCTTGGAACATATTATCTTCTAAGAGATAGATATACAATATATGTACAGATACTATGCAAAAAAGATATGTACAAGAACTAAGAAGAGTATTGTTACCTTGTCTTAGAAGAAGAAGTATGTTTTATCCTGCTTTGTCTTCTTTGTAGGTTCCTTTTCTTTGGCAATTGATGCTTCGTGTGTCCCTTTCCTTTTCTTTAGCTCGAGACAATGATTCTTGTAGTGACCATCCTTTTGATAGTTGAAGCATTATATTTCTGACACGTCTTTCTCTTAATTTGGCTTCTTCCTTGAACCAAAATTCCTTTTGTTCCTGAAATTCTTGAATCTTGTTGTAAAGGCTTAATCATCGTACTTCTTTTGGGGTTTATATTTTGCATCGATCCTTGATTCTTATTGAGAACAAGTCCAAAGTTCTTCAAATGTAGGATACTCCTTCCTTGTGTTCATGATTGGGGCAAATGCATCCCATGTCTTGGGAAGACCATTGAGTACTATGTTTACCAATTCCTTCTCTGAAATGATCTCTTCAATAGATTGTAGTTGATCTCTTAACTAGAGATTCTCACAAAGTATGATGTTATGTTGTCATCATCATTCATCTTCATGTCACTGAGCTCATTCTTCAGACTCATTACTTATCCAATGTTTCTGATTGAGAAGAGGTTTGTTAGGGCATCGTAAATCTTCTTTGATGAGTCAAGATGGGAGATGTAGGGTATCAAGTGGTCTTTTATAGAGTCCACTATGCTACTCATGGATTTGATGTCACCGTCTTTGAACTTTTCCATAACTAAAACGTTCTGCAGTTCTTTCTCTTTTCCTTCTTCAAACTCTGGTTTCACGATCTTTCCTTTCACAATATCCAACAATTTATTCTTGGAAAGGATGAGGTCAATACTTGTCTTCCACGCTCTGAAGTTAGAGGCTCCATCTAACCTTTTTTTTGA
>JZKD02S1902032.1:64265-75622 GCA_000966675.3 Picea glauca | reverse complement strand
ACCCCAATATGTGAAAAGATGTATTGACGTCGAAAAAATGGGAAACCACTCAATTAGTGACCATTGATGAAATGTCATATATTGATTGCAAGGTAACCTACCAATGATGAAAATAGGCCTAAGGTGTTATCAACTCTGGGTCAATCTCTTAGAGCGATGTTTCATAGTCGATATAGAGATGACTCGTCGGTGGGAAGTCAATGGGGACCTTCCACACTAGCACAAGTGAAGAATATATATACTAATACAATTTAGAAAAACCTAACAACTAGGAAGGCTGGCATGGACAGTTCAAAATTCTAAGGAATGGTCGACACATTCTAAATACAAACCTTGGTGACTTGGGTAGCATTTGATGTAAAGTGGAACAATGGTATAAGTCTGTGACATAGGAGGCATCGATAGACTCTCCATAATGACTGGAAGAGTAACCAGTTGGAGGAGTGAAAAACTAAAAAAATCAAGGTTTAGCTTCCTAATGCAATACTAAAACCCAACTCATTGAGTAGAAGACTAAATAATGGTGCTTTGTTAAAGGGTGGCATACTTGAGGATTGCTTCCATCAAAACAAAGATCTTAATTCTTCTCCCCTCTTTTTTTTTAATATTTGATTTGTGTCTTTTTTATGTTATTATATCCTAAAAATAATAAAAGAATGCTATGATATAGTGAATTAAAAGAGTTGCAGGGAAAACAAACTAGTTCCAAGCACACAAAACATACCTATGCAAGATTTAGAGGGTGTGAAGAATATGGACACTCATTGGGATGTTTCCTCCAGGGATAAGGGTTTTGAGGTGTAGAGGAAACATATGCAAGGGAAAGAGGTTGAAGATAATGCATAATAATTAAGTATAAATGGAAAAACGTAGTGAGAATTAGGCTCAAAAGTGCATGTAATAGTATGTGACACAACAATAAAACTCGAAACATAAAGATGGGAGCCCTGTGGGAAATATCCAAAAATAAATTGAGAAGAAGTCACACCGATCTGACAAAAAGTCATGGCAAAGCTAAGAGGGTTATCGAGCATATAGAAAACTTTATCATGGGTGCCAAAATGAAAAACAAGGCTCTAACTAGGGAACCCATGATTGCTAGGGTCTATCATGCAAATTATGACACTTTTAAATGATAAGGTTTAGTGTCGCAGATTGGTGGAGTCCATCCTAAGGAAAATAATGGTACAATATAATGATTGTGCACAATGCAAGGTGGAAAACCTAACCTATATACCAATTTTAATTCCATCACATATAAATGTAGATCAAATTGGACCAATGTGACATAAAAACACCACCAAAAAAAATGTCTTCGAAGTGTTATATACATGATCAACAACACTCATCTAGAATTTAATAAATCCAATATAAAACTCTAATAACAAATTGTGCTTTGGAATACACAATTGGAAAGCAAAAACCTTAAAGTACAATATGGTACAAAGCATCATGCAGCCTTGTAAATTACGCATAATATTGCTTCAGGCAGTGTCCCTTATGAGGCTCAGGCCAAGGATTTATTTGGTAGTCAACCTTTAAAGTCTCCAGTTTGGGATGAAAGAATAATCTATGATGCTATATTACCACAGTCTAGTAGCCCTAGTCATGGCTTCAATGATAGCCTCATCTAAAGGAGATTCAACATCCAAGAAATCATGTGAAATTGGAGGATTGACAACCCATATGTGTGAAGTGAATTGATCATATTCCACATAATGATGGAGATTCTGATTAGAGTTGAAAAAGTCTATCAACAAAGACTCACACATACTAGTTCTTTAGGACTTAAAAATAGTGAGATCAAACTTAAGAGAAAAATTATAGTCCTTCAAGCTAGTAGGGGGAAATAACAACTCTCGTTCCCCCAATGGATAAATCATCCAATCAATTTCTGGGACCATGTACCAATATGGAAAACATGAGTGTAAAGGATCCTTCTCAAAAGCAATTGAACATCAAGGATACGATGTCACACAATTCACCCATGGAGAGGTAGGGTACACTCAAGTACTAGGAACAAATGGGGTAGCATGGTCTAAAGTCGAATAATGATGGTGATTATTAGATGCAATCTAATTGATAGTGACAATTCTTCCATTGTGAGGAAAATGAAACACCCTAAAGAGTGTAGACACTGCAACATTCATATCATATACATAATCATGCCCGATGAGTGTATTGAAGTCTAATGGGTCTTGCACCACTATCATATTGACTAGGATATACCTCCCATCTAAAATAATAGGAAACTAAGGAAGAATCCCCAAATATTCACTGGGTCTTTTGTCAAAATCCAACAACTAACTGGTAGTCAATACAAACTTGGGAGAACCCATAACTTTCCAAGCTAAGGAGGATAAAATTATCATAGATTCTTGTTCATATAATATAAATCAGTAAATTTTATCTGAATAAAATTCAACCCTTATTTGGAAGGGTGCAGAAGAAGGAAGGAAAGGCTCAACAAGATTATTCCATTCAAAGGAAACCATACTAGAACTTGGAGGGAACATGATTGAAGTGAGTGGAACACCCCCTTGTTTATAAGGTTCTGAACTAGCCGTGAAGAAGACATGGTTAGTAGACACATCACCCTCTAAAAGAAGAGTGGGATTGGCCAAATATTTCATTGGTTTTACAACTATGGACACATCACTCTTTAACGAAAGAGTGGGATCGGTCAAATATTTCATTGATATGACCACTTCATCAACCAATGGTTAAATATGTTACTGTGGAATTGAAGGTGACTCAATAGGATAAGGGCCTTGAGATAGGGACCACACTCTTTGTACCTCTATAATAGAAGGGCACACATGAGTAAGATGATCTCCCTTGAAAAGTGATCCAGATGGATCTTGGTGGCCATCCACCTTTTCCATTGAATCACCATTTTTAGCCCGTGGTTTTGATAAACCATGATATTCACCCTTTTGATTGGGAATTGAATGTAATGTCATCTTCATTTGTTGATTAAATACATCATGTAATGATTTCCTAGTGGTCTTATGTACATGCCTACAACATAGCGTTAATTCACCAGATCCCATTACAAATCCGCAGTTAAGCGCGCTCATGCTAGAATAGTACTAGGGTGGGTGACCGCTCAGGAAGTCCTAGTGTTTTACATGCCTATGGAATTTTATAAACTTAATCCAATCTATCCCACATGCATCATAGGAAATGTTCTCCTCTCACTCTCTCATATAAAATTGAGGTGAAGGAGGCCCTTTAAGCATGCAATGGAGTGTGATGTAAATCTTGTTGCGAATGAAGCGTAGCCAACATCTCTTTCTTTTCAGATATAGGCTACCCCATTCTGCTAGTTTTTTTTTTCTACACTATTTTTGTTTCTTGTTCATTAACAGAAGTTGGTTTTCACTATATTTTTGTGTTCTCCACATTATATCTGTGTATTTCCTTGTTATATATTGGTTATATTTTTGTGTTCATGTCGTTCTCAAAATAATCTGGATCAAAAAGTTTACAAGGGAAATTAGGTTTACGTCCTATTCATCTAGATTTCTCAGTAATATCAATGCCCTCAACATGAGTCACATTTGCTGGTGGCTTGCTCTCAACATGACTCACAATGGCTAGTTTCTTATTGCCATTATGAATTGCAAAGATTGGTTTCCAATCTCTAGTGTGACTTGAAATGACTAGATTCTTGCTTCTATCATGAAACTTGCAGTGGTTGGTTTCTTTCCCCAACATGAATCATAGTGGCTAGTTGCTTGCCCCCATCATGACTCATAGTGGTTGGTTTTCTATCTCTAATATGACTTGTAGTGAATGTATCCTTACTACCAACATGACTTGTAGTGAATGTATCCTTACTCCCAACATGACTTGTAGTGGCTGGGGACTTGTCTCTAGCATGAATTGCAGTGGCTAGTGAATTTTCCCTTTGTCTTCACTTCTTCTTGTTATTCTTCTTCTTTATATTCCTTTTAGACTTTTGGTTACCAAGAGCTAGAATTTCACTAGATGATGTAGAAGGAGGAGAAGCATATTTCACTAGAGAAGAAGTTAAAGGGTCGATATCAATTCGATGTGCTCAACATAAGGTGCTTATTTGAGAATTTTCAGGATCATTTGGAACATTTTGAGTGGACAATAACCAAAAAGGTAGGCCCACATTCAATCCAATAATATTCAAGATGGTCATCAAGGGGGCATCAATGTTTCCAAAGAAAGGAAAATCAAAAGAATGGAAAAGTACAAGAATCCCCTTGGGAAGGGGTCCCTTGGTTTTTCTCATAAAAGAATTACCAAACATGTAACCATTACTGGGAAGCTTGTTGGGACCTGGAAAAATGGAGGAATTCCTATGCTCGTTGGATTTTTGATTCCCATGAAGGGATTGCTTCCTATTAGAAAGTTGGAAGTTGGAAAATCTCCACTTCCCAATGTAATAGATGTGGGGATATTCCCACATTTGAATGGAAAGGTAGGGAAAGGGGTATATGAAATCCTCATTGAGATGTTAAATCTAACGAAGATAGGTGGTGCATTGGTTGCAACAATCAACATCCTAATTGAAGACTTTCCAAAATAAAAGGCACCACCACCATAAGATGTGGAAGATTGTGATCCCACACCATTGTTAGGAGTTGATATAGAAGGTCCTGGACCTCTTCTTGGTGCTCTATAAATAGGAGGAAAATTTCTTATAATAGGGTTATTGGAGACGAGAGGATTTACTTCTTTTCTAGGTATAGTTGAAGTGGGGGTATAAGTGCCCCATGACCCTGAAGTGGGTGGGGAAAGGAAAAATAGGAGAAGGAGAGAAAAAGGGCCAATGCAAGGAGTAGGAGGTAGGGAAAGAATCAAAATGCAAGGAACAACCAAAATACCATCGATCAATCCCCGATCACTATCCCAATACCACATACTTTATTTTTCCACTTGACCTATACCGATCATGGGAGGTTTTTGCACATATTTCTAGCATGGGATTTGTAAGACAAAATATTCAACATCTCTAAGGTAGTAGAAGCTAAAAAATGCAAAATGAAAGCAACATTAGGCACAAAAAGGTTAGCAGTGAATAGTGTTTTCCATGATACACCATTGGTTAAAAATATTTATGATGTGACTTGGATTCTCAGAGGTCCAAGTGTGAAAAAGGAGAGGAATATGAGACTAGATGAGAGGTGGGTTAAATTTTGATGGGTAGGATCAATCAGATCCTTGAACTCGATAGGACCAAGATCATCCTAGGAAGGAGGAAGTGGAACCCTCCTAGGAACCAATACATGACCATCCAAATATCTTAATAATATCTCAGTTGAGATTTCTTCCTCACTAATCTCTTCCCTTGTGGTATTTTTGAAGTTTGCATGAATCTCTTCTATTGGCTCTTATCTAGGAGATTCAGTGTTATTCAACCTATGAATTTGAGGTATCTCCACACTTTCTAGAGAAATACCTAGGGTCCTTCTAGATCGATAGAGTGATGAGTTTTCCACTTCGAATTAGAGATTCAAAAGAAGCAAGACAAAGAGAAATTGGGGCCATATAACAAATAAACAATGATCACTGACCTAAAAAAGTTTTGAGAGTGATCAAGAAACACATTACTCTCCTAAATCTTATCCCATGTTGGTTAGTTCATGAGTCCAAGATAGTGAATAATTGATCAAGAGGGCATTCCAAAAATTGACATGGGTTTATTAAGTTCCAAAATTATCTAACAAATATTCAAGATACAATGGTGGTAACCTACTGCAACAATAACCCAAGGTACAAGTACCCTTCTGAATATGGGCACCCTCTAGGGAAGCTGAAATGGTGATTATGTATATTTCTTAGGTACCACAAGCACTTCCCACACAGATTCACCCATGATATATCATAGGAATAACTACTAAGGTTACCACTTCACAATTGGTGACTAGGAAAAACAATCATGGGTTTGAACCACATGTGTGGGAAGGGAAACAAATCTCAAATCTTTAAATAAGTGATGTCACCAAGAGGACCTAACACTTCCATAAATCCTTGTACATGTAGTAATCCAAAAAACACCAAAGCAAGTGAAAGAGGGGATATCATCTCCACCTTCCTAGTGGGACCTCGTGCTTGCAACCTATATTAGAGGTACTTTCAACAAACACTTCTTGCTACTAATGGATTTTTTCACTCACTATTCAGTTCTAGTTTTATTTCATGGTATTGGAGAGTTCACTCTCCAATATTAAACCAAGGCCCTGCTGCTAGAATATTGTTGGTTTTTCTACAAGAAAAAGTCTAATTGATTTTAAATTAAGCATTCATTTTATAGGATGTTGATTACTTAGTAAGTGATCGTAGAACTTATGGTGTTTTCAGACTCTTGTAAATGAAAACTTAAGAAAAATGGTAAAAATTAATCTCTTTACACTAATTCTTCAATGTACTTGGTTTTCAATATAAAACATAAAAAAATTTAAGGAAATCACAATGCAAATGAAAACATGACAATGTTTTTTTCTTTTCTTTTTCGAGACTATTAATGTAGCCTTACTTGCCAAGAAACTCAAAGAAAATGCAATTAATCAAGCACTACTTCAAACACACAAAAAAAGAAAACGAAATAATAATGAATTGAATGCTTTTTCTTTTTTCTTTTCAAAATGACCTAAATGCATGCAACAAACCACTAATTCACAAGAATAACCTTACTACAAGAAAACCATAACCCTCAGAGCAACAAACCATGTAGAAAGGAAGGAAAGAAGGGAAAAATGGTGAAAAGTCAAGACTCATGGAATTTATGCACTTCATAGTCTAGAAAATTACGTATGTGCACTCTTAAGCCGAAGGAAACAAACATATGTACACCTTGTTTCCAAGAGAACATTGTGTACAAACTCAATTATGGGTAGAAAACTACTAGAACACCCTCAAACAATCCTTAAAAATGAGTCTACTATACTAGAAGAAAGGTAATTAGAGTGTATAATTAATATAAAACCCTAAAAAAAGCCACAAAATAAAGGTAGGAAACCCTATGGAGAAAAAATCAAAGAGTTTTCCCAAGTGGAGTCACCAATTCTATTGTGGGTAAAACTAATCCTATAACCAGGGTGGACTACTAATAGAGCAAATCATAAAACAATACAATTCAATCCCTAAGGTATGTATACAATTACTTTATGTAACTACCATTTAATTATAGAGAGGACCTATCTGGTCCTAATGCTTAGCTGGAGATGAATCCCTTGAGTTGTCCTTGCACCAATTGTCCTTGCTCCTATCCGTGCTTTCAGACCTGCATAGATAGAAACAAGTACCTTTCTCAAACTTTTTTGGCAGAAACAAAATTAAGCATGGAATAAATACCTTAAATAACTATCACATAAGCCAGTTCCTTAACCAAACACTGAAAGAGATCAATAATTGAATGCTAAAACATATTTTGGGGGAGATAAAGAAAAATGATCTCCATTTTGATTATAATGAAACATTAGTAAACAAATTTACACCTAATCTGCTATTGGCATCTTTTGTAACTTTTGTTTGGATTCATGTATCCCCAGACCACTCATTAGGAGAAATTTGAGGTCTAAAATGGGCCTCATATAGAAAATAATAGTAAAAATAATAAAATAAGAGTTACAAATTTTCAAAGGGAAAGAAAGAAAACTATTTTTGTTAATTGTATTTTCGACTTATCTACTTATAGGTTTACTCAAATTTCGAATATAGGCACTCAATGTATGTGGAATTAAATTCTGCACCCAATGCGTACTCACTCTACATACTTTTGATAGACCCATGGTCAAATAAATTGGAAATACTCCGCATCATTGTTGGTCATAGGACCAAGGGATGTGTCCCCTCAACTCGCTATTTGGTTTTTGGGAGAAAACACCACCTAGGCAATGGAAGTGATGTTCCAGGTTCTATGGCTAGTACTATCTATGAAACCTACATAAACAGGGATGGATGCGACATATTCAAATCAAGCATGAAGCATGATAAGTGTATGAACCCAAACAACCCAATGTAAAAACTGAAAATCTCTAAGGTACAAAACTTTAAAATACTACATGTTACAAAAACACCACACCTCATTGTTGCTTATGCATATTACTTTTTCAGGTCGATCCCATTGTGAGGATCATGAAAAATATTTCCTTTGTAATCAACTAACTCATGGGCCCCTTTTTGCAATACATGACTCACAATGTAGGAACCATGCCAAATGGGTTCAAATTTCCTAGCCCCTAACTTTTCATGATCTTGGTCATAAACCAAAACCAAATCTCCTTCAACGAAGATGCGAGGACACATATTTTTATCATAGTGTACTTTAACAAACTTCTTATGAGTCTCATTAGCCAATACAACTTCTCCATGATGTTTGTCAAGATGGGACAAATACATAATATGTTCTTTTCTCTATAAAGGTATTAGGCAAGAATTCTATGCCCAACTTCAATGAAAAAATATCACATTCAATCGACAAAACTACCTCCACTCCATCAACAAAGAAAAGGAAAAATAAATAATTGGTCTTTAACAACATAAATCTATGCTAGAAACATATCTTTCAAAATGTTATTTGTTGATATGAGAGTAATTGAATAAGAATAAATTGTCTTATTGCACTATTCTCTTTTGTGCATTGTTCTATTGTTAAAGAGTCATCCATCAAATTTATGGATAAATTCCTTTGTGAAGAAAGTGTTGCAATTGTGACATGCAAATACATATGCACAATTTATACTCAATGACTATGCTACAACAATGCACTATAACTCATATCTCACAAATATGGATTGAATCTTGACAACTACTTTCAAGAAAATCTATGAACAATACTTATCTAGTAAATATGAAAAAATACAAACCATTTGAAAAACATGGAAATACACTTGTTAAATTGGAACAAATATCTCATTGATAGACAATATACATTTTCCTCTCCTTATCTTTTCATTCTATCTCTAAGAAAACAATATTCATCAACATAATTCCATTCAACAATAAATAATTCATTCTAAATAAAACTAAGCTACTACAACAAGAGCCTAATGATTTTGAACACATAATGCATGCTTTAGTCACAAGGCTTGACAAATTCAGTCACATTTCTTGGTCAAATGTATGTCATGGTACTCATGGTCAAATGAAAATGTGAAAAAAATAAAGCATGCACACATTATATGTTGCATCTAGTACACTGATCACATTGACATCGAGAATTCTTGTAGATAGAAAATGATGTAATACATTTGATACCAATAAACTAAAGATAGCTTAAAAATGCATCTATCAAACTTCGCATGAAGCATACTTGTCTTCAAATATTCTAATAGATGTTATTCAAAAAAGTCTGTTGCTCAACCAAAACCAACATGGGGTGACATTGTCACTACTCAAATAATTGTAAATAGATAAAAACTCATCTTTGACATTGACATTACAATCGATGGGAATGCTCATGTCCTTGCTACCGAAAAATATAACATCCAAACTGATTTTATGCACTATAAATATTCCTAGAACAATGCAAATTCAAGTACAATCTATCATTAAAACCAAACACTTAAATAACCATTTCTTTTAAGTGGTGCAAAATAATATAATATTAGAAAACAACTTACAAGGAGGGAGAAAGAAAAACAATCCAAATAGTTTCATTTATATGTTCCTTTATGGAGGTGAAGGAATGAGAAATCCATTTACAGTGAAATGGTTTAGTATGGTTATATCATCAACAAATTCCTAATGATCCTCTTGAAAATAAAGGAACCATAGTTGCATTCAATAGAAAGATTGATGCATGCAATTGAAATGGTGTTACAATGCATTCAATATTGCACTTATTGTGCAAGGTCACATCGGGCATGCTTTTATTGAATTCAATCATATTATATATCTTGCCTAAAGATTATGAACAACTTCACATACTACTTGTTGATAGGACATCTTTGATAGAGGCCCATATGTTATACAACATGGGTAGAAGGATATGTGAAATATTGCATATGCCATATAAACCTTTCGTTAACGTTGACATTATATTTTGTGGCGACGTATTCTAGGCACAACTTACACTGCTTCCTAGATTTTCCACTAGCTAGTGGTGCAATGTGAAAACACACTATATTCATTTTGAAAAGATAATTTCGAGGGCCAAATTCCTTCATATAGGGCCTCAAATTGGGGTTTTAGTGTTTTTTTAGGATTTTTTAAATTAGTAATTATCACTTATCTCTTAGTTTATTAAGCTAATCAGAAAAGCAAGTTGACAAATAATGTTTCTCTAGTTAGCTTTTAGTTATTGGTCAGTTTTAGAGTCATGCGAGAATTTTCTAAAATTAGTTGTTTTCGAAAATCTCAAAGCAAGAAGATGGTTGGGAGAGGAAGAGGAAGAGTAGGTCTTGCTAATATGCATAGAGATATGAAAAACCTCCAAAGGAAAGTAACAGATCTTACAAACATGCTAGTTAGCCAGAGAATAATACAAAGAGAAGTGTTCGATGAGGAGATAAACCAATGAGATGTAGATCAACATATATAACATGAAGAAGAACAATTAGAGCGCATGACTTTTGAGGAAAGGACGCTCAGGGCTCTAGAAGGGGGAAATGATGGGATCAAAATGGAAGTTTAAAAATATGTAGAGAGTCTTAAGCTAGACGAGTTAATAGATTGGTTGAACGCCATAGAAAATTATTTTGAATGGAAACCTATGACAGAGGAAAAGAAGGAGAAATTTGCGTGCACCAAGTTGAAGGGTCATGCCATGATCTGGTGAGATCATCTGTAGAAAGATAGAAAAAAAAAAGGAAAAGACAAAATTAGGACATGGAATAAGATGGAAAAAAAATTGCGATATTTTTTTTTGCCTTTAGACTATGCATATACCCTTTTTCGTAGATGTCAGAACTTGAAACAAAACATGTCCACTGTGGAATAACTCACAAACACGTTTTATCAGCTGTCCATTCATGTGGATCACTAGGAAACTGATGAAAAATTGGCTGCAAGGTATGTGAATTGTTTAAAATTTTATATTCAAGATGGATTGAGAATGCATAGGGTTCGCAGTGTGGAAGAGGCATACCAATTAGCCTTAAAGGCCATGGAAAAACAAAACCAAAAATTTTCTCAAAGGAATATATGAGCAAGGAGGGGTACATCGTCTGCCTCACGGGGTGGTTTTAACTATGGCAGAGGCGAATCATCCCAAAGATCTAGGAAAGTAGAAAATACTCGACAAGGCAACTCGAATCAACTACGGGGTGTTGAAAAGTCAACAAGAAACATGTGTCTAATTTAGTTTTCCCTTAATTAAATTAGACAATAAATATTAATCTATTATCTCATTCATAACTGAGTGATTTGGAATTGTA